>VVHJ01025376.1:17760-29051 GCA_015107715.1 Tylochromis polylepis
GGCATGTTAATCCACTTAACACGGACCTGTGAGGCATTCAGGCATAAATTGGACCTAACTCGAGGGACATAAGACAAATTTGCAAAGAACCTATTTTAAATCGTACCTTTCTTGAATTGCTACTATTTTTTTGACAGCAGCCTGTCACAAAAGCACATAATTTCCTCTAATTTCTTTAGCTGAATCTACAAAAAAAATAATAAAAAAACTATCAAAGACAACACAGTTTGGCAGGATGAAAATAATAGTTTTGAACCAACAAAGTGATTCCCAAAGAGCTATTAGCTGAAAACTTGGCAGATTTTGGCACAGTGTGCAGTGTATCCTTAAACAATTTGAGAGAAAAGGACAAAAGAAGAAACTGAAGGTCTAAAAGACTATCTACAACAGATAAACAGCCAGCTAACACTGTTTATTACCTTTTCAGCAGTATGCCAGAATCTTAAGGTGAAGACATCACTTCACACCACTATATCCTCATATGATATGTACTCTACTATAAGCTGCAGACAGTGTAAACAAAGTTGTCTGAGCACTGTGCTGGACCAATGATGCGACACAGTACTAACACAGTAGCCATACAGCACAGCACAGTAATGCACAGTAAGAAAAGTACCAAATAAATAAATAAATATGAAGCATGAATGAAATGCTTCAGATGAGCTGTTCTGTAGAGTTGTGGGGATCCATTAAACAGCTGTTCCACTTGCACTTATTAACCATATTGCCCATCCTTACTCCAAGGGATCAGAAATGACCACACACTGAAGGAAATACCACTTCAGTTCACACACCAACGCTCGAGTGCACACACACACACACACACACACACACAGAGGAGTTAGCACAGCAGCAGGGAGTGAGGGGCTGCCAGTGACAGTTGGTGTCATCACTGGTGCTGGCTGTCTGCCACCAGGATTTAACCTTCCCCCCTTCCCAGTGAACAAGAAGAGCTGTTTATCTGACTTACTCCAAGACTGCCAGCATTGCCCTCCCCCCACCCACCACTTACCAATGATGAGCAATGCACCACGCATCACTGCTACTATATCTGACCTTCTATGTACCCCCCTTCCAGCATAAAATATACCACAAACCCCTCTGTTTCCCAGGTAGAGCTATAGCTACCTGTACATATTATAATGGACTGATGATATTTTTACATCCTGACTCTGCTAGAGTACCTGTATATCACAGTTTCCCTTATACAGGGAATTTCCAGGCCTTTGGTTTATTCACTGTCTGAAAAGAGACACTTTAGATCCTCTCCCCTTAAAGCCTCCCTACCTTTATTCCAAATTTCTTCTGATTGGCTGTCCCTACAACAGGTAGGTGGGACTACTGTGCTTACACAGGCCTCATGCAAAAGTAGGAAAAAACCACACAAGTGTTTAGAGCAGTCTTGAGCCTCTTCATCCACACCTTGTCCGATTCTTATCAAACCTACAGACCCAAAAAGTTTGGTATTATATCCATCCATCCATCCATCATTTATCCCAGTTGCAAACAAAAATCAAGAACCAGCGATGGGAAGAAGATGTGAGAACTACTATTATCAAACACATTGCGTGTGCTTTGGCATGTTTTTATTAATGCATATAAATATAACCATGCAGACTGGCCAAAACTGCAGACTGGCATGCAAGAAACTCGCTTCCCATAAAACTAACCCCCTTTGTTGCAGTAAGCTTCAGCAATACTGTGCCGCAGCGCTTATGACAGGACCAAAAGAGGAAATGACATGAGAAATTATAAAGCTGCAAATGTAAAAACATCCAACTGCAAAACTAAGTTTTGACACAGGAGGCTGAACATTTTTCACTTTAATCCAGTCAAGGCTGAACCATGTTTATTCTTGTAAATGTGACAAAGTCCTTCTATTTTAAACCAATGTAAGAAAACTGTTTGTGCCTCCACAGTGCAATTTCCCCTATAATGGCAAAGAGTACCGTTTAAGCATTAAGTCAATTAAGGAATTTATCAAGCACAAAATGGCCCAATCAGTTGTTTCCACTTCCTGATAAATTTTTATTTTTCCAAGTTGTTGGGTTTTTTTGTTGTTGTTTTCATTTTAGGTTAAATGTGTTACGGTTGATTCAAACAAAACCAGAAGCCTGTCATAAATAAATGCAAGGACAGCAGTCATCCTGAACTGTAGCCCTAGAAAAGCAGGTAACCAAATAAACAGGAAAAATTTCACATCTTAGCTTAAGTTGCTATTATTACAAGACGTACAACAAAATGCATCCAGTTCCAGGATTTTTTTTAAGCATAAATTGTTTTTAAAGTTTTCTTTAGTCACTTTTGATCCTAAATTTAAAAAAAAAGAAAGAAAGAGAAATGCTGCCTTGGCATAATCTTACAACATTGCTATGCTAATATGTTAGCAAACGTTTCCCCATTATTTGATTAGCTCAACTGAGCTCAACTTCCGGTTGGGAGTTTAAACCTGAAGTCAGTTTTAATAACAGTGACCGACCTTTAGCTGTGGCTTGTCTTTTTAAACCATGACAAAAGATATAAACCGTACACTGGGAGTCATGAAAACAGCCGCCTGGGGGTAAACGAAGAGACTGAACTAAGCAGAAAATATTTGCCTCACATCTGCAGTGGCAGGAAGTTAATGGAAAAAAAGTGATGTTGCCATGGATGTAACTGAGTTTCTTGAATTTAAGTTTTCTCAAGATCTAACTATTAATTTACTAACTTTCCCTCAACTAGTTTTTTTTTCTAAATGTATTCTAAAATTTAGTAAATTAGTGAAAAATAAAAGAATAGGTATAATAGAGCTTAAAAACACATTTTTCAGTGTCCCCTTATTTAATTCTTATGGTTGGAAAAAGAAATCATTACAGCAGGTGGAAACATGAGTAAACACACACAGTAATCATCATCATCACCTTACTTACAGCAGCTTTGTTTAGCTGCAGTAAATTTAAAGTTCAGCTTGTCCTTGTTTCCCTGCTCTGCCTGACCCTGGACCTGGCTGTGTGGCAGAGGCCTTGGGTCTCTCTCCTGTCTGTGGAGACCATGCCTTTTGTCAAGGCTTGGCTTTGGACCCTTCCTGTAACCTTGGTAACAGAAGAGCGTGACCACCCATCATCCCCTCCCTTAATTGGACTCATTGCCCTACACAGAGAATCTGAGCTGTTTTGTGTCCTCTCATCATCTCATTCAGTAGAAACAGTGGGGACACCCCTGCAGAATTTTTTAATATTTATTCAAAACATCCAAGTAGAGGAGACATGAAAGATTATTAGCATCATTTCAAGTAAGTAAGACAAGGACAAGATATAACATTATTCTGAGGAAAGACTGAAGTGATCATAACCTGGAGATTAGATTGTGAGTGGGAGACAACAGAATTAGCTGAAATGAAGTAAACAGTTTAGAGCTGATTTGCTGAATCACGCATGATGCAATGTTGAGTGCACAGGACACCTACTAATGGACTGCCAGACTTCAAGAAGCTAAATATGGATGAGATATATGTTATATATCTCATACAAGAAGGTTAAATGTGCACAAATGCACATTTGCTATTATGATCTTATGTGAAAATCTTCTTACACACACATGAATTCCCTTTTTCTGTTGTAATACGTGTTAAAACCGGTAACTGTTGACTCAGCTAAATTTCGCTCAGGTCTCAGTTTGGATGTATGTTTCTTTAGGTGCAACACGTTTCTTGTGAGGCATGTTCGATCTGGGACAAATGACAGAAATCCTTTGTAGTCCCATATAATGTAGGACACTTGGTCACCTTACTTGCAGAAGCCATCTAATCAACAACAAAAACCCAAATTACAATGGTTACATCAGATTAATGTTAACAAATACCATAAATATCAACAAATTAAAATTATGTGGAACACATTGCTTTTAAAATTCAGTCTCTGTTCAAGTAAAACACCCAAGATTTTCCCACGTAGGTTCATTATTTAGTTTGGTATTTTCATTTAGGGGAATCACCCGAATATCTGATTTTTTTAAACTCAAAATTGGTTAGTTATCTATTAGCATGGAAAGGAAACTATAAAATAGTCCCTGTGCCCATCCTTTCCTAACATTTCTTGTATAGATCTAAATAAAAAACAACTGAATTGTTAAACTCTCTCTTCTTCTGTTTTTCTTTCTCAGACGTGAAACACTTGTATCTAAAATGTGACATTAGAGCAGTTAGGACCTATGCATTACATTAAACTGTATAGTGTGGTTGTACCTGTGTTGATTCAAGTAAAAACACACTTTTTATACACACAAAGACACAGGTGAACAGATACTGATAGAGATAATGACTGGGGAAAGGAGGTGATGGACCCTGATATCCCAACATGATTCAAGCCTACACCCAGCCAACATGATAACAATCAGCATCATTCATCAAGAGCACTGGTGGATCCAATCAGACGCAGCGACGCTTATGTCTGCTTCTGTTGACCTGGTGCTTCTCTTCCTTCCACCCCCACTTCACCGTGCAGACACAGAGTTGCTTAGCAACCCAAGAGCAGCCTATGGAGAACACACTCAATCGTGCAGACTTTCACGCACACATACACACACAGGAACTCCAAAAAGGGAAAGATAATGTAGTCCCACTCTACCCCTCCATCACGCTCTGTGACCTCCCCAGCATGTGAAGAGGTTCAGTGAAACCCAGTGCCCAAAGGAGATTCAGTCCACTACCTGTGGCCCTCTGAGTCCCCTACCCTGGTTCAGATTCCACGTAGGCATCAACTTTATCTATGCAAACAACCCCATCAGCCTCTCTGATAAAAAGCTCTTGCTATCAAAAGCCAGGACCTCACTTAATATTTTGTAATTTTGACTGATTTAAGCTCAGCAGCCATGAAATCAGCATTTCTAACAGACAAAGCTTTAGCAGATGAAAGTTAAAAGCTCTTCAGCATCTCCCCAGTCTAACACTATTAGCACATTAAGTGAGTGCTTAAACACAGTCCGCAGACGATGGATCAACTCAGTGCCTTGAGCTGGAGACAGCATTGTAATCCCCTAAAGGGGGGGTTTCACTACAGTAATGGCAACCCGCATGAAACCACAGCCCCTGGGGAGTGGTGGGACTGGGTAGATTACGAACAGCCTTGGGGCAGTGCTAAATCCCTCATGGCTTCAACATACGTAGACACACACAGAAACACATTAAAAGAAACTGGTAACACATAAATACAACCATAACATAAAAATAACAAGAAAATGTTTGAAAATGAAAAAGGGAGGAGTACGCCTATAAAAATAAACATCCTCCACAGTTACATTTGACTGATATGTCAATGGGGGGAAATTATTCTTTTCATTTTTCCATCTGCATGACATGTTTGGGGAGGAGGGCACATTCACTGGGTGTCAGGGAGATCATTTAAACTCCTGGTGGATTATGGGATGATGATGGAATGACTCTTTGGACCTAAGGCAGGGAGGTGGATGGAGGTACAGCAGTTTAAAGACAAATAATCTGAAAGATGGTGTGCACATTATGGCCTGATCCCTGCTGTAATATAGAATGGGTACACTATAATCATAATGACACTATATAGTTATTATTCCATGCCAACTGTGGGAGCAATTAAATTTCTACCCAATCAGATCACTGTGCAAATGGACTATGGAGCTATTAGCCTTGGGTTGAAGGTGATGGTTGCCAGAGAGCCAATATAGTCTAGAGCATATCTGCATATATATTTTGCAAACCTTTTATCACATAATTTTAAAGCAGTAATGCTGTATAGTCTTTCCAGACTACTCAGCTGTTCATTTGTTGCTTTTACCCACTGGGACAAAGCTGCTTATACCAGAAAGGGGATTACACATAACTAAATATACAAACAGAAAACACTGCAAAGCCTGTGTGACTGCTGCCTGCTGATGAACGTGCATATACACAACACTTTATTTTTTGAGTCTATGTATAGATTTGACCTACCATTTGACACTGCAGTCATACATACAGTAGTTAAACACTACATGCCCCTAAAAGGACCGTAAGAGCTTGCAGCTTTACACAGTGGGGGGGTTCAATTCACTTACATTAACAGCAGTTCACTCACACAGACACACTGGCCCTTATCTGACTCACAAATTCAAAAATACAAAAAAAGTAAAACACAAAACTCCTCATGCTTGCCTTTCAATCTGTCCTTTATAAGATCCACTTCAGAATTGGTTGTTCGCTTGTTACAAATGTCAGGGTTTTTTTTGTTTCACAACTCTGAGCACAAAACCCAGAGGGAGACACGGACACAGGTGACCTTTTTGGGGATGGGAGGTCATTGAATGTAATCTTTCCATGAGCAAAGCAAGGACTCAGCTGCTTGGGGAATACATACATGCACAGAGGTCAGCCAGGCATCACTCAGCCGCTGAGATGAGACACGAACAAATATCCCATCAGCCTCCACATAACCTACACACTGGAGGCATTTTTAGGCTTGTGCGTAAGAAGTCATGCTTGAGGTTAAAGTTATTTAAGTTCGTGTTATTAGAACTAAATTCTATTCTTTTTGCAGCCCTAAGCTACATGAAAGAGGCAGTAACTCAGAGAAAATTTCATACCAACTTACAATTTTAGTGGATTCTCATTTAGCTTGAACAATTAAGAGTGAAAAATACTTTCTTTTTTTTTATCATTTTACACAGAATGAGACATCTGGATTTGGTTTCCACTCACTTCCACAATTAGGAAGTAACGTTTTCAGGAAATATATGGAGAGAAGAAAACACACACAGGGATTTATTATGATGTTTATAAGAGCATGCAAATATAGTTTTATGAAAGGCTCAAAATCCATTAGCACATCTTTTGAAGATATGGACGATATGGACTGGGGTAAAAATAGAATGGCCCCTCTGACAATAATTAAACTGCTGTTTTTGCACACTTTTAAAGCCAAATGGCTAAAGAGAAATTGGCTCTTGTGCGCCTAAACCCCAGAGGTCCTCGTTAGTATGGACAGTATCTCTGCCTGTCACGTGGAAGACCGGGGTTCGATCCCCCGACGGGGAGTGAGCAGTCTCCTTCTAGAGGCACTGGTGCCTCACAAATTGAGTTCAGTTCCAACCATCAGGCAGAGTATGGATACTCTGGCTTCCTCCCACAGTCCAAAGACATGCAGTTAGTGGGGATAGGTTAATTGGAAACTCTAAATTGCCCATAGGTGTGAATGTGAGAGCAAATGTTTGTCTGTGTCTATATGTTAGCCCTGCGACCTGTCCACGGTGTACCCTGCCTCTTGCCCTAAGACAGCTGGGATAGGCTCCAGCCCCCCCCCCCCCCCCCCCCCGTGACCCTGAAAAGGATAAGCAGTAGAGAATGGATGGCACCTAAACCCAGTAACTGATGGACTCCAATTTTGGTTTTGCCTAACAAGCACAGCTTGAGAGATGGCATGATGACACAAGTGCATGCATCAGGGAAAAAGGTCTCAAATATAGGGCAACACTACCAAAATGTGCAATGTGGTCCAAAGCTGTTTCCATACATCTTTTGTGTGTTGGCACTGCCCCCTAGTGTCTGACAAAGAATTTTGCAGCGATACAAAACTAAAGTCTAAAGTGAAGTGATTTTTCAGGCTTAGGAGAAACATAAGGAGTTAATGCATGACTATAGTGTTTCATTTCACTTTGCAAAAACAGGATGAAATGAAAGTACAGTTCTTTAACAGCATGATTATGGACTTGTTGCAGGAACACATTTTCATTTTTTTCACAATACATTCAAATTAACAGTTTGAGGAGATGGGCAGTACAGGACAAATGTGAAGAAACAGATGTGCTATCCTACCTCTGCGTGCCATGTGTCTAAAGCTAATACCAACTAGGCTTTCTTTATTCGCTTTAAAAAATATATTATTATTATTATTTTGGAGTTTTGTCACATTAAGTAATGAAAAGGTGCTTGGATTCATTTGCCAACTGTCCACTGACAGGGAAGAACATCACTGCAAGATAAAGTCAGTCTAGAGAGGGATTATTATTACATTCTTCACATCAGCAGCCAATGTTTCTTATTCTTGGAAAATTACATATACTCATTTACAATACAGCAAAATAAGAAGCTCTTTCTTTTTGCATGACCCAAAATTATGAGTCAAAACTGAAAAAAACATTTAGAAACTAACTTTTGATTCTGTGGGTCAATAAATGTAGCTTAAACTTTGGATAATTAATTTAACAGTTGCCTTGCAACTTGTCTCAAAACACAAACAAATAAAACAAAAAACTGAAGTACTTTAAACTATTTTAAGTGCTCACTAATACAGGAAACCTTCAAAGACGTTTTTAGGTTTTATTGTACAAATGAAATTCAAAGTGCAGAGCCATTTTTTAAATTAAAAAAAATCTCTTTAAATGGGATTTGGGACTATGTCAGGCTCCTGCTGGTCATCCATGTAGTAGGGATCTCCTTGGTGGACTCTGTGATTGTGCACCCTAAGGTTTCCCCTGTGGGCAAATCTCTTTCCACACTCTGTGCAAGCAAAGGGCCTCTTGCCCATGTGAACGTCCCGTTGGTGGGCTCTCAGGTTCCCGCTGCGGGCGAAACGTTTACCACACTGAGCACAGCCAAAAGGCCGCTCCCCTGTATGTGTGCGAGTGTGCACAGTGAGCTCAGAGGGAGTGAGGAAGCTCTTTTCACAAAACTGACAGGGATGTAGTCTGACTCCTGTGTGGCGTAAAAGGTGTCTGCGCTGGTGGGAAGGGTACGTAAAACACTTTGTGCAGTATGGGCAGGTGTAAGGTCGGCCGTTCCCTCCACTTGGAGCTGGAGGGTGGCTAAGAGTGTTTGTGTGTCGTAAAGTGAGCAGCTGTGTATTAGATTGGGAGCGGAGAGGGTCTCTGTTTCCAAAATTTGTGACTCGCCGCGTGTTATTCATGGAGGCTCTCCCACTCCTCTCATCTCTTGGTCTCCATATTGACTCACCAGGCGGGGCTTGGGATTGATCCTGCTGGGCCCCCCTCTCTGCGTTCTGATTGGAGTTCTGGTTCTCAGGCTCCTGGTCCAGAAATGGGAAAGAGTTGTCGTCGTCTTCGTTGCTGGTCTCATCTGAGCCAAAACCAGGCCGGAAGCAGGGTGCATCTGTGCCAGTGCTGCTGCTAGCTGCACCAGTGCAGCTAGTGCTGTCTGCCTGCAGGTTCTCCAGACTGGACACCTCACCTCGGGTGGTGTCCAACCCAGGTAACCACTCACCTGGTTGAGCCAGGTTAGGGTCAGGTCTGGGGGAGCAGCGTCCACTCTGGGAGATGGACAGAAATGGGGCAGAGGCTTGATCCTGAAGGGGTCTGTGGTCTGAACCACGACTGCTCTGATCCCAGTGAGATACTGCAGAGAAATTTGGAAGAAAAAAACCACCCACAATTTAGCTACTTTCAGCCTTCTCACTATTACTAAATATTCTCATGGAGTCTCTTGTCTTGCTAGATTGTGGCTTAGTTACATTTTGTCTTAGCTTGTGTAGCAGTCAGGGCATTGATCTGTGTCTCGTCCCCAGCTGCGAGGCTTCTCTCTGGTGCTTGGACTGTGAAAGACCCCAGGCCAGGTCGTGACCCAGCACGCTGAAATGAAAAAGTAAAACGTGGCTATAAGACTTAGAAAAGGCAGGGAAGGTTCAGCAGGTGAATGTTAAAAAGTCATAAAGATGTAATTGCTGCAGTTTAATAAAACAGGCAACTTCTGAATGACACAGAGGCAGGGGAGGGTCTGACCTCGTGCTTTACTGAAGCTCCATCCTGACCCTTGACCTCCTCCTTCAGTCTACCAAGGCTCTGGCTGACTCCTTCTACAGGGTCTGAATGAGAAGAGACATCTTTTCCCATATTCAGTCCTGTGCAAGAGAACTGTAATTTGTAACCATCTCTGGCACTAATTCAGTAAGTAATAGGTCTACATAATGATGAACACAACAGGTTCATGGAAAATGGGGCTGATAATGGGATGAGCAGGTATAGATATGATGACAATGACCAGACTGAGTTGTTCATGAACCAGCTTGAATCAGACAAAGTCAGCTGTAATACCTGATCCTGTCAGGGTCTGTTGCCTCAAGCTGCCCTCTCTGTCTCCTGAGGACATCTCTCCTTCCTCGCTCCCTCCACCCTTCGCCTTCTGCCTCCTCTCCACTTTCTCCAGCTTACACCGGAGGATGGAGAGCTCCTGGGTTTTCTGCGCCAGCTCCGCCTGCTGTTCACACAGGCTGCTCTCAAAGATCTTGGCTATCTCGCACACAGCGGCTGCCAGCAGTGAGTCCATGACGGTGGCCAGCTGAGCATGGAAAGCGCTCCTCACAGACTCCATTGTCCTTTGTTTTATGGATGCTGTTTTAATGACAACAGCTGGTTGCCACTGCTGTTTTCTTCTGTGGTTTGCCTCCAGAGGGAGTAGACGGACGACGTGGCTACCGCTATACACTCCTCTGCCGTGGCATCTATGAACTGCCATGAGATGCTGCCATACTAAATAGCCAACTTACAGCATTACGCCATCAGACATCTATAACAACAGCTAGCTTTTATAACTCGATATCTACAACCTGTGCTGTTTTATAGTAATGTTATAATAATCACAAAAAGCGCCTATATGCTTTATCACTTAAGCGACTGCTAATGTTAGTGTCACACACAATGATGATAAGCAATACGCTGTAATGCAAAAAGCCAGTTTGCATGGCAGAAGAATATAAACATAGTTAACTTCAATCTAGCGTTGAGAAACCAGGCAAGGCGTTCAGTGTCGTTACACCGAGCTAGCTAACATTACCTCCGGTTAACGTGTAAACACGAGAGCCAACCAGGGGTAGCCTTTACTATTCAGCCCTGAAGCTGACAGCGCAACTGCGGAAGAAACGACCAAAAGCACTGGTCCGTAATGGCCGACAGTAGTCGGTGGCAAAATATCTTCACTGAGCATTAAAACAACACTCAAGAGATGATTTTCTTCAGCTAGCAGGTTGGTACCTGCGATGTGATCACCGCCCCAAGTCTCGCGATAGGAAGGCTAAACTGTTCAGAAGCATTCACATGCATTCATCGAAAATCCCTATTGCTGTAATTTGAATCTTCTCTAAATTCATATTAAATACATAAAAGACAAAAGGTATAAAATGGGATTTTTATTTAAACGTGACAACGATTCAATCTACCAACTACAGTGCGGTTACCAAAAAAAAAAAAAAAAAAAAAAAAAAAAAAAAAAAAAAAAACTGATAACAAAGGAAAATGAAAAATGACCATAACAGTTAAATTCATGAAGGACTTTTATAATTTTAATTACTCTAAAAAAT
>VVHJ01025378.1:1134-11590 GCA_015107715.1 Tylochromis polylepis
AGTTTTTTTTTTAATAGCAAAATGAAAAAAAGAAGGATCCTGAACACTACATTGTCCAAACTCTATCTGCCCTTATACTAATATGAACTATATAACTCGAACAACACATTATCAGAGGAAGAAAACACCTTATCTGTAAAGTCCGCTTTTAGAAATGTCTGAGTGGTCATCATTAGGTGGCTTTTACGGCACAGCATTTGGCTGAGTGGGCATTTGGTTATCAGGGTCATGTTCAAAGTAGCGGCTAATGTTTCAGCTGGCCACAGCCTTGTGTTAGAACAGGATTTTGACAGGATAAATTCAAAACTTCTTTAAAATAGATAGCTCGAGGAACAGTTTCTAACTTCAAGACATAAAACACACAGCGTGTTTATAAAACCATGCGCCATTAATCGAATATCAAATAATAATAATAATATTAAGACGTTTGATTTAAATTATTGTGATAGTTAATACCCACAACATCAGAAGAAACTGGCAGATATTCCACAAGCAACAGCGATGGATTGTTGAGACAAATACTCATCAGCTAATGGTTAAAGTCTGTTGCCTAAAAACAGACTGTTTCAATGTCCATATTTCATTAGCTCGTTGATGAATAACAACATTGTTCCATTTTTAACGTGTATCGCCTCGCTCTTCTGCTTTGCTTCAAGTTAAGAATTTTATGCATCCGCTGGCAGCTTTTAAAAGTTGCAACATTCAAGCTCGCTCCACTTTTACGCATGGCGATCTCGCAGCATTTTGGTCCAAATATGTATCCAAATGTGCAGTGTTAAGTAAGAAGACGGCGTCCAGAAATTTACATGAAATTTAGATGTCATTGTGTACTGACAAATAATAACTTCCACCAGTTCCATGCTATTTTCCCCCCTGACGAATAAAGAAAAACATTTACGTAAATCTCACCACCGTGTAATTTCGTTTCTAAACACATATTAATGGATTATTTTAAAATAACAGCACCGTCAGTATTTTTATAGTTATAGCTCGGAACATGTTAGGAACTAATGTCCTCTAGGAACACATTTTTAAGTATGGAATGTAAATAATCCAAATGGTCTAGATGGTCATATAGAGAGAAAACCTACAGACATCCTTAGATTAAAGGTCTGTTCCTCACAGAAACTAAAGTAAAACAAGATAAGAAACGTGTTGAATCCTGTGAAATACATTTCGGTGATTTGATTTGGGGAAACACGCCACAGTGCACATTCCCCGGCTAACTGCTCTGAGGCCACCGTGGAGCTTGTTTTGGAGAGGCTGCAACCTGACTCTAATGTGCTGTGAATGAGAGACCTGAGCTCGGATTAAGACCGCCGCGGCTGGTCTGCCCCCACTGCCCGATGTGCATATAGGGATTCGAGGGGCTCTTGATGGCACATGTGAAACATGACCTTGAAATATCACACATACTAATAGTACTATGCGAGAACCAACTAATGCTGGAACCCAGCGATTGTATCGAAAAGAAAGACCAAAAAAACATGATATGAATCGTTCCCCACCCTTACAGGCAGTTTAATATGGATAAATTGCAGGGACACAAACAACTTGAGTGTCTTTGCGGTCACACGCTCCGCCTCTCGGTCAATCCAGACAAATTCTAAGAGTTGTGCCGAAGCTTTTAAGTTGTAATTGAGGACAGGATGCCCAGGAAAACCAAAGCCAGCACTGCACAGACCTGGGTTTTTATAGCTGCTATAGTATTCTTGTGCGCCTTTCCCCTCAAGCCAGACAGACACCACAAAACCGGTCAAGCGTGATAGGAAGTCGCCACCTACACTGACTCAAAGTCAGCAGCTGGGGAATTTCAGCAACATAGAAACATGTGTCTGTACACAGCTAAGGTAAGAGTTCTCCTTTCAATAAATCGGCATGTCTCTAACAAATGTCTAGAAATTAGTACAAATGTTGTTAATTTGAACAAAAACCATGATCATAAAACATTTGATACAAGTGAGCTGAGAGCCAGATTTATGCCAAATGTGCTTTCGTTAAAGGAAGTCGTTCTGTGGATCCTCAGTCCGCCCTTCTTGTGTTGTTTTTGGTCAGAAAAAACTGCCGTCTGGCGCTGCGTAAAAGCTCTCAAAGCCAAAGCTTTGTCTCTTCGGTCGACTTCAAGTTCGGGGAGAGAGGGGGTCCTTCACAGAGAGCAAAGGGCTCCTTTTGCCCCGGATGGAGTTCCATTTAATTGCCTTTGCATCTACTCATGCCTTGGGTCGCAAAGATTGCCTGATAACGTGAATTTATAACTGCAAGCGCGCTAATAGTATATGGCTGTTATAAGAGATGTGGACCCTAATGGTCTGCTGTGGTTTTTAGTTTTCATCTAAACTATTAATAGAAGTGAAAACAGCACACTCATTGTGTGACTCAAAGCAACCCCTTAGATTTTAGCGTTGTTTCGTGCCAGTATCCACAGTCAACATCTTGTTGATATTTTTTATAGTAATGATAATAATAACAGCAATAATAAAGGGGGATAGGGTACAAGACATAACCACAAGAGACTATTCAATAGATTTGACACCAAGACAGACAAATGAGTGATTTTACTCAAGGACACTCGTTTTTTCTGACCTTAAAGTCTCCTTGTTGTGTTTTCTTTAACACACACAGCACGCATAAACACACACTGGATTTGCTTTTTTAGAACAAAAACGCAATTAAAGAAAATTGTGCATAACATAGTAACACTTCAAAATAAGAGTCCTTGGTTTGGCATAGTGGAAGTTTTTTTTCTTTTTTTGTAGTCAGGAAGCGAATGCGACGTGTAGATTGCCCAATCCTTGTGCCATAAAACCTTGTCGGACAACAAGTAAACAATCAAGTGTGGGGAGGATCTGAAAGTACAGTTTAACGCCCCGTCAGGTAGGCCCTATAGGCCGTAAAGGGCGCTAAATAGGAGTATTCAGTCTCTTGCAGTGAAACCTCCTGTAGTTTCAGTCTTCAAGAAAAAGAAAAAGCTCAGAGCTTTACTACAGTCTGTTTTTTGTTTCCATTCTGTGGCTTAGAAATGGGCCACCACACCTGCGCCTCAGAGGATCTATTGACTAGATTCTTCATCTCAAAATCCTTAGTCTTCCTTAGTCTAAACAGATACACAAACAGTCGACCAACACAAAAAGAACACGGGTGTTTGATTGTGCCTTTTAATCAGCGTGTTCCTATATTTTCATTAAAACACAGTTTTACCAAACACCTAGCTTTATTGCGCATAAACCAGCCAGGAACTGCGCTACCAAAACAGCCAACAGATTAGCCTAGACTAATTATGGCTTCTTTTTTTTTCTATTTCGCCAAAGCAATTCTTCAAGCTACACATTCGTCTGCTTGTGTTTCCTAAAAATTCGTAATACGTTAATATATAACGTGTTTTTGAACTTGAATTGTACATGGGCTTGCTCGGCCGCCACCATTTTGCTGGGGGATTATAAAACCATCAGACTGAAACATGAAACAATCAGAGCTCGCACTTGGTTGTGTACAAACGAACGAGCTGGAATATATCAGCAAATGTGAACCTGATTAAGCGAACATCTGTTGATTTATCCACAGGTGACAGAAACGAGGGCGATGACAGAGGGGCCTGGCGGACCACACAAGGGCTTCAGAGCGAAACTGACCAACTCCACGGTCAACGGGAGCGCCTCCGGCTAGTCAGGGGAGAATCACAAGGCTGGATTAGCCTGCAGAGGGTGTCCTGGGAAACAAGGCGCCAGGAGGAGCGGGACTAGACAAAAGGACATAAAGTGGACTGTAGTGGGGGGAATAAACGAACATTTACAAAGGGGATCATTTGAAAGAATAACAAGGAATAAGAGAAAGAACCGAGACGCAAGTAAAGCAAAATTAAAGGGTTTCTTCATAAAAAAAAAAACACCACACAAAGTACAAATAGAATGCTGAAATAGAAAATTCAATTTTCTTTACATTAAAAGCATTTGGCAACTGAACCCAGATCTGAAATTGTGAGTATTCTCAGAAGATCTTAGTTATTTTATTTCTTAAACGTCGGAGAAAGTAACCAGTTGAATTTCAGTCCTCTGATAAATAAAACTAGCAGTCTACATGCTCCAGATCTTTGGCTGAGTTCCAGTGTTTAGTTGCGATCTCCTACAACACGAAAAAAAAACGGGCTCGTCTTCGATCTTAACGTTCTGAACATTTTGATTCGTTTTGAAAGGACATTTGGAAAAATTACACGACAATGCAACGTTGAATTTCCTTAAACGAGGAAAGAGAAAAATCTATTTTAGGTCTAAAAACAGGCGCAGTGTGCGTCAAATAACGCATTTGGACGGCCAAATCCCGACCTGCGTTTCTTTCTTGCTTTCTTTCTAAAAAGTCACCTTTTTTTTACACCACATTAACCTTCAGTATTTTCCTCTTCTGTTGTATATTTTTTCAGCTTGCTCGTCCATGAAATGATCTTCTCAAGATGTTGACATCTTGCGGACGACACGCTGAGTTTAAATTTTTTTTCTAATTTTGAAATGTTTGAATCTAAGCTCAAATAACAGTGGGCGACTTCAAATATTCCACTTTCTTTCACAAATATAAATGGCCCTCATGGTTACCAAATCCTCGTGAAATAATGGATTATGCCTTAAATTATCAAGTGGATTTTAATTCTTTTTTTTTTTACGTGGATTCACAAGCAAATGTGAAACTCCTGCTTCACTTATTATAAATCACTCTTCTAAATCAGGTGAGATGATTCTGTGGATTTGCTATTCATATAAGAGAAGGACAGCAGGGTTTTTTTTTTTTAAACAACAAGAACAACAACACGCATTTCCTCCGTTTCCGTGGAGTCTTTGAGACTGGAAGCGACATTTTCATTCACATTATAAGGATTTAAGTTATCACAGATCAACTGATCACATAAGTGATTCGACATCTTATGTATAACGATGTTTATTATTATTGACCTCCATTTAGAATGAACTATTTTGTGCTGGGGGTGTTTTCACTCATATGCAAACGTACAAACGAGTGGCCAGCTTTGGCTGCGATCCATGACGCATACTTGCCGCGTACATCCTTCTTAAACGTAGTCTGTATACCCTTCGTGAATGAACACAGTAAATTTGGGGGCATTCATACTTGAAGCCAAATGAGATGATCTGATATCCGGACAGGAAAGTCTATAAAGACTGAGGCGCCGACTGGGCCATGGAGGAGGCTTTCATATAATCTCGGTCAAGTGCTTGTATTTGACCGCTGTCACGGTCTTGGTTAAGCTTATGTCCGCTTGGGGTATTTGTGCTGTATTACACGATTATCTTCCAAAACACTCTTTCAGGCTTGAAAGCTGCACTGCAGGCTGAGTGAAGGTTGCAGGCCTGTCCTCCATTATGCTCAGAGACAGCGAAGGTCAATGTAAAGAGCAACGCAAAGAGCCGGCCCTGCCTGCAGAGCTCAACCACGGCTGACAGCGTGTGGAGAGACATAGTGAGATCCTTTGCATTGTGCATCGTGTACAACACAGTTTCTACAATCTAAGCTTGGCACAGTGTCCAGTGTTATTTTACAGGATACGTTTTTTATTTAAAGAAAACACTAACAATGACTTTTTTCCATTGCTGTTTTTTTTACAATCATGATGTCCCCTGTTGTAAATTAAAAGCTGATAGTAAAATAGAAACTCATTCTCTAGTTTGATTTCACATTCTAGAACATGCTGATTGAGCCCATTTTATTCTCTAAAACAAGCTGTAATACACTTTTTATCCTTAGTGTGGCAGCAGAATTCAATTTTTGAACACAGTGCGGTCCAGCCTCCGGTGTTTTCCTGCCACGGTCCGTGGGCTGTCCAATCAAAGATGGTTCACGCGAGGAGAGAGGGATAGGCGGAGCATTGCGCTGTGAGCTTTGGACTCTCACGTTGTTTCTCAGGCTGCAGGCGGGACTTTCGTGTTTGTTTTGGTTTTCACTAAGCCAATAGGAACACGCTCTGCTTCCTCGCAGCCAATAAACCTACACTTAGGTAATGCCACAGTGACTTCCGTTCAGCAGCTTCCGCCTCTTCCGCTCTTTCCTGTGTGTGTTTTTCGGGCGCAGAGGCGCGTTCAGCAGTCAGACATCACACTTTTCTCCACATCTCTGCGCTCGTTTAACACGTGCGCGCCCCGCCGTGCCGACGTCAGAAAACGTGGCAGAGACGTAATACCGCATTCCGTGTGCTCTGCTGTCTCACAGGGCTCTGGTGTTTGTCCCGATCAACCAGCTGGGCATGTGCGTGACATGAGCACAAGATATGGCACTACAGAGCATTTAAAAACGGTTCATAATCCGGCCCACTGTTGGCTTACTTTATCCAATCCACAGCAAATGTTTGTTTTCATCCTACTAAGGTGGGTTTTTAATACGCAAAAGAAAGTAAATACCCTGTGAATGGTAAATTAAACTCACACTAACGATCGCTGATCAAAATCTTTTCAAAACAAAAGAACAAAAAAAAGAGTGGATATTAGATCTATGGATATGCTAAATGACACAAATGAGGCTGAAAATGTCAGTCAAACTAAGTGACTGGGGTTGTGGCTATAACCAAACAACAAAGAGGATACTGATAATGCTAACGAATAAAGTATATAGTAAGTAATAATAATAATAAATTAACAACATTATCCTCATCATTAGGTGATAAAAAAACATGATGAGATGAAATAAGATTTTTAAATTCTCTCTCTCTCTCTCCCTGTCTCTTTCTCTCTCTGTCTGCATATATAGTGAATTTTTGGCATTTCTACCTTATACTATATCATATATAGTATAAGGTAGAATATATATATATATATATATATATATATATGACAAGATATTTATGCTTTATGCATAATATTTAAAAAACATTTAAATATTTAAAAAAAACAAAACCTTTAAGGCTAACCTAGGAGTCAGCGGGTATAGCGATGTCTGACAACTGACTGTTAATATAATGCGATTAAATGTAACTCTACGCAGTCACTCAAGAAAATATTTAAGGATAACAATTTAACCGACAGACACAATGTACACCATAACATTTACACCACACCTCGAAAATGTGACCTTTTTAATGCACATTTTATTTAGGAAAATGAATCTAAGCACACATTAAATATGTTATTTATTTCCATGTTTTTATTTTTCATTGTTTTGAAATGAAACAGTTCCGTGCGAAACAGCGCTGCAGGGAAAGACACCAAGCACGTAACCCTCGGAATAAACTCGGTGCAATCCAGTCCTAATCATCGGGGTGAACAGGTCTAAATTTCTTAGATCTTTTAAAGGCAATTGCAATGCAAGCGTACTTAAAACAATCAGGATAATCAAACAGACACTGGGATTCTCATAATTGTTCACTGCTTTTTTTTGGTTTTTGGTTGGGTTTTTTTGCTCTCTGACATTTTCAACAAACAAAGCCCAACGAAGGTGAATGCTTTGCTGATTTATCAATCCGGAAAATCTTAGGGCTTTTTAAAAATCATATATATATATTGTTTGCTTTTATTTTATTTAAAAAAAACACACACACAACCTCGGCGCTCTTTTACACACGCTTAACTTTGACTTAACACACAGAAATAATTTTAATATTAAACCAGTGGTTTCCAGTGTGCAGTGAGCCAGTGTAAGCACTGCGGACATATCGCAGAGTTTAATATGTCTTCAATAAAAAAATAAATTGTGATTGTTCCGTTTGTTCCTCCTGCGTATGTTTATTCTCCCACGTGGTCAAAGTCAAGACTAAAACACTAGGGCTACTGACTATGCAAATTATTATTATTATTATTATTATTATTATTATTATTATTATTATTATTATTATTATTATTATTATTCAGGCCTCTAACCTTTGAATGGGATGTTCTGACCACTACAGTATGTTCCACAGCCGTCACTAGATGGCGATGTAAGCTTATATTTCAGCACAGACCAGCCTCAACTGATTTATTTCCTGTAATCCCAGAGCCAAACGGGAGTCTACAGCACAGTTCAAATATTTGACTTTCTAAATAGAATTTGTATATAGCATTTCTGGATAAAGTTCACTTCAAACCCAGCAAAGCCACTACAAGATAGTATAACTGTACAAGCAGGCTGTGCGTCTCTGCAGCAAATCTGTGGGCCTTCATCGTATTTAAAATTCCCATCTCGTAAAAAAGGAAAATTTGCCATTTTTTTCTTAAGTACAGTAAATAGGTTTAAAGGAAAAATCATGTTTATCTTAATATGAGTTCTAATCACTCAAATAAACTGAAACGATGAAAACTTGCATAAAATTCAACCAAGTCCATATTTTATTGAGACTGACTTTAACGCCGACATATTGGGACTCACACACAACCTGGATATCACGCCGGAATTTACTTTTACACTTATTTACAAACACAAGAATACGCACACACATTATAAAAGCTATGATTGACATGAACACACATCAGTCATATCGTTTGACGATTATCTAAGCATGATAATAAGAATTGCACCACGGACTGGATATGCATGAGAGCACGGGTTCATATGATAAGACTACACTTCATACAAGTAAAACATGTGAGTAGGTTTTAAAAAAAAATAGGAAGCCGGGATTGATTAATATTTAACATCCCCCAAGGTCCAAATTCGTCCCAGCCTCACTTCCTGTGAATCTTCCATTTATCACTCTCGTTAAAAAGTTGTAGTCTAGATAAAGGTGTAGCTCGGTGGCGCACACACCTGAGGTCACTTTGAGAGTGAGCATGCCAAAAGAATAATAATAATAATAATAACAACAAGAAGAAGAAGTCACGCGAACTGCAGCTATACATTTTCTCTTTTCTCCCACTTGAGTCTCTGAACAATATTTAACAACAAGTAGCAGGAAGAGGTGGGTCCGGAAAGTTTGTCTGGGGAGCTCCGGGAAAACATTTGCCTACATACATATGAATCATAATCGGTCATGAAGGAGCTGGTTGCCCTAATCCATGTGTCCGTGTCCGCGCGTGTGCGTGTGTGTGTGTGTGTGTGTGTGTGTGTGTGTGTGTGTGTGTGTGTGTGTGTGTGTGTGTGTGTAGTGTGATGCGGAAAGTATAGTTTCTTTGTTAGATTCATCAGATTTCCCATAGATTTTGTCCGTCATCAAAAAACAAAAAGCACAAAAAACAAAACCAAAAAATTGTAAATAAAGAAAAAGAAACTAGCTGATAGTTTTCAGCTTGTTGACGATTTTCTTCTCTTTTACGCGTCTGTTTTGAAACCATATCGTGACCTGTCGCTCGGACAGGTTGGTCTGAGCGGATATCCTCCTCCTTTTGTCCTTTGTGATAAATTTATTGGCGGCGTACTCGCGCTCGAGTTCCTTCAGCTGCACCTTGGTATATGGCACGCGCTTCTTTCTTCCACGTCGATAAGACCCGGAGTCTCCCCCGGCGTGAGACACTGCGTCTGAGAAAAAAAAAGACAGAGAGAGAAAAAGAGAGAGACAAAAGAACATGTGATAATCTGCCTCTAAACTCAATATCAGAATAAAATTTCTCTCCCACGAAATTACAAAAGAAAATGTAAATAGCTGAGTGACACACTTTGAACTTGTTTTAAAATAAAATAAAATATTTCAGGATATTTGAGGTTACTGATGAAAATGGGAAATCCTCAAACCAGCTGGACAGGCTTGACTCTTGTGCAATAATGATAAGTGATCAATAAAAAAAAAAATAGAAAAATGTATATGTGTAATTTTCTCAAAGGGAAACGCAGCTTAGGGTATTTTAAAGTGTCCCGATGTTCACGTTATCTAATAATTTTAACGTTCTTTGCTGTATTGTCGCTTATTTGTGGTTAAAATATAGTTATAGCTATATCGTGGTTATATTATACATTTGAGGTGTTCTTCCCACAGTGAGGGAGATTTTATCAACACTCCATGTACTACTGCACCATACATACTGGATTTGCTGTGTGTACTATCGCAGTTAAAATGTCAAAAAGCTGCTTCTTGTAAAGGATGGATTCTGTACAAGGCTGAAGCCTACCTGGTATGGAGGATTTCCACATGTGTCCGGGCTGAGGCTGCTCCTTGGCGCAGTAAACCTGGCCGTTCCAGCCGTTGGAAGCGAGAGTCCATGGTTGGTAGCTCTCCATAGGCAGAAGAGACTCGTGTCTGGCCTCTGAAGACGCACTGATAGTTGGCACCACGGGGACGTCCAGGTAACTGGGGACAGGTTGGTACGGGCCAGAGGGGTAAGTTGGATAGAAAGCAAATTCCTTTGCCCGGGAGGCGAAATCGTCGCCTGAGGCGGACGTGTCCATGTATTTCTCCCCATACGCAGAGGGGGGCTGAGCTCCGCACGACTTTATGCTGCTGTGATGCGACATTCTGCACGGGTAACCGAAGTACCCGTAAGGCAGGGACGCGCTGGACGAATTCTGAGCTGCAGAGCAGGGGCTGCACTGTTTCACAGGCTCGCCCATCCCGGAGGTG
>VVHJ01025402.1:1170-16939 GCA_015107715.1 Tylochromis polylepis
ACTAATACGCTCACGTGTGCTGGGTCCTAGCGCCCGAACGCTCCCATCCAACGAGCCTGAAATGACTCCAGGAGCTTCTTTAACTTTTGATTCATGCTTTGAACGAGCAGGCTGCTCCGCTCTTGCATAATTCAACAGCTTATGGCCCTAATTGCGTGTACTTCACACGGTGACTTTGCCAACTGTCCTTATTAGGTAACAGCGAGGCAAGACTTTCGATTAATTCACTGCCCCGGCAGCTCTCCCTTTACTGTACATGTTAATCAACCGGCCTCCCGCCACACTTGTTTGCCAACCACAACAGATTGGACTGAGGAAAACGCCGTGATGTAATGGGGATGACTTTAACGCATCATCATGGAAGAGAAGGTATAGCTGGGTTTGTTTGGAGCGTGCAATGCTTTCACAAGTATATGATTTTGAGTGATATCCCACTCTTAGTCCATGGGGTTTAATATGGTGTTGGCCCACCCTTTGCAGCTATGACAGCTTCAACCCTCCTGAGAAGGCTTTCCACAAGGTTTACGAGTGTGTTTATGGGAATTTTTGACCATTCTTCCACAAGTGCATTTGTGAGGTTAGACACTGATGTTGGAGGAGAAGGCCTGCCTCACAGTCTCCACTCTGATTCATCCCCAAGGTGTTCTGTCAGGTTTAGGTCAGGACTCGCAAGTCAAGTTCTTCCACACCAAATTCGCTCATCCATGTCTTTATGGACCATGCTTTGGGCACTGGTGCACAGTCATGGTGGGACACGAAGGGGCCATTGCCAAACTGTTCCCACAAAGTTGGGAGCTTGAAATTGTCCAAAATGTCTTCATATGCTGAGGCATTAAGAGTTCCCTTCACTGGAACGAAGGGGCCGAGCCCAACCTCTAAAAAACAACCCCACATCAAACGTTACACTTGCCACAATGCAGTCAGAAAACTACCATTCTCCTGGCAACCGCTAAACCCAGACTCACCCATCAGATTGGCAGACGGAGAAGTGTTATTCATCACTTCAGAGAACACTGCTCTAGAGTCCGGTGTCGATGTACTTTGCAACACTGCAACCAACACTTTACATTGGTGATGTAAGGCTTTCATGCAGCTGGCTTGGCTATGGGAACACATTCCAAGAAGCTCTCTACACACTGTTCTCGATCTAATCTGAAGGCCACATGAAGTTTGGAGGTCTGTAGCCAAAGACTCTGCAGAAAGTTGTCGACCTCTGGGCACTATGCACCTCAGCACTTCGTGACTGAGTTACTATCGTTCCCAGTCACTTCCACTTTGCTCTAATACCACTAACAGTTGACTGTGGGATATTTGGTATTAGGCATTCACTAAACTCCTTAAAGCGACCCATTCTTTCACAAATGTTTGTAGAAGCAGTCCGCATGCCTAGGTGTTTGGTTTTATACATGGAAGTGATTGGAACACCTGAATTCAATGATTTGGATAGGTGAGTGAATACTTTTGGTAAAAAAGAATGTATATAGTGGAGCTTGTAAGATGAAACTCTGTTCCTTTATATCAGACCAGCAAACTGTCTGCTCCTTAAACTTTTCCTAATTTCTCTTTTCACCCAGCCTATCTAAATAACAAAGAGAGGCAAGTTACACTCAGATTACATATTGACAGTGAAAAATAAGCTGTTATAGCAGCTGAGGTTGAGGGAAAAAGAAGGATGGCTTGTATAAAAAGGGGCAGCACAGAGGAATGTGATCTTTAGTTTCCTGAAAGTGAAAAAATCTGACCCAGGTTGTTTTTATCCTTGTTGTGGAAATGCTGGATATTGAATAGCTGCATCTTCAGCAGCTCTCTGAGGCATTCAGGTGTCTCACACTGCGCTGCAGCATTAGGCCAACAGGCAGGGAGGCGAAGACTTTCCTCTGGGTTATCGTGGGAATGGAGCTGTCATGAATCATTGTGAAGGTCAAGAACTGTGTGCCGACAGCAAAGAGCATGAAGGGTCAAATACACTGAGGACACACACACACACACACACACCTCCGAGCTGTGAACAAGTAGGGCTGCTACTCCTCTCCTCCCCTCCTCAGTCCTTTTTTTTTCCAGGCACAAAACTCACGTCCCAGTTTTCACTTTTTTGTGTGTCACCTAAAGTTTTCCACCTCTTGAAAGATGATGGCCTTGTTTTTTTTTCATTGGTTTTTTTCTGTGTTCTCAAATTCATTTTCATGTAGTGTTTACTGCATTACTTTGTATCCTAGCTCCACTTCAAACCGCAGTGTCTTAAGAGGAATTTACACAAGGCCTCAAGAAGCGGGAAAGCCTTCTTCCACCCACAGTCCAAAGACATGCAAGAGGTTAGGTTAACTGGTGATTCTAAATTGACCATAGGTGTGGGCACAAATGGTTTTTAGTCTCTCTCTGTTAATCTTGTGACAGACTGGTGACCTGTCCAGGATGTACCCTCTCACCCAACAGCTAGAATAGGCTCCAGCCCCCCTGTGATCCAAATTGTGTGATTGGATCAGCCAAGAAGATGGATGGATGATGTGGTCTTTAGGAAAAGTGAAGTACAAAGGCAGAAACTTACCTCAGAGATGGGACAAACCGTTCTGTTTCTACATGAATATGAAGACTAGTTAACGACCTTAACAACCCTTTCCATCAACTAAATACCTGGGAACTGTTGCAACATTTGCTTTGAGTGGTAATAAAATATTTTAAAGAAGAGCATTTTCTTATTTTATGTCATATCCTATTAAAATGTTAGATGCTCATACATGGATATTTTAAATAATGACATCAGCATATGTCTTCTTAGCCAAAAGCACAGGTTTCAGACTCCTGTAAACATGTCGTTTCAGACCTTTTTTTTCTACTCTTGCTCCTGTGTGATGTCAAAGAAGTACAGCTGTTTGTGCGGGGCAGCCAATCAGAAGAAAGCTGGCTTAAAGGGACTGTGGCCTTAAAATAAGAGAAGCCAAAGTGAGTAGCTGAAGACAGTAGACAAACTGAGGGACTACTCTTTGGCTCAGTGTAGCTTTTAACGGGATTATTTTGAACCATGGAAAACCAAAACGTGTGAAAACTTGACCTTTAAACAAAATATTGAAGAAAAGTACCCTACTGAATTAAAACTTAGGCTGGTGGACTCTCGCTGACTGCTGACTCTTATTCCTTATATTCTCACTTTATGCAATTTCCCCTGTCTTTTATTTTGTATTAAAAAAGTACTATTTTATTTTTAAGCGAAATAAAACCGATCAATGTTGACTAATGATGCGTAATCAAAGTGACACAAATCAGACTGTTTAAGTTACAAACCACTTCCGTGTGTCAAAAAAATAGGGATCAAAATGGGACTACATTTCCCACATTGCAACGGGCCCGTCACAGGCCGATGACGCTAAATTTAGGCGCGTGTAACCTTGTCTTGCTACTTAGTAGTGTTTTTAAATCAGGCGTGGATACATTATTTCGTTTTTGTTTTTATTTTTATTCCTGAGTAATGAGCAGATATATTTTACCCGTGTCTGTTTTTGGAACAGTGTTTGGATGCGCTGTTTTACTGAAGTGAGTAACTAATCATCATGATGACACTCTGTGATGTTTCTGGGTGATTAATTTACACTGGAAATGTGTCATTTGCTGCTCAAGTGCATTAAATTCAGTGTCAGAGAGTCGTCGTACTGGGTATTGTCACGTTATTTAGTAGTTTTTGGAGTAACTGAAGGGGAAACGCTTCACTCTTACACAACCCCACAAGATACAGCCTTCTTGGGTTAATGGTATAGCTGAATATAGCAGATTTTACAGATTCAAAAGGTGTTAATGAAATTCTGTTCGCACATTAAAGAGTGTGAAGGTAGGATGAGTTTTGATTTTCTGCCTTACTTAATTAGACAGAACAAAAACAAGACATTTTGGGTAGTGCTGTGCAATACTTTGGTGTTGATCTCATACAGTGTAAATACAGATCCAGTATTACAGATACCAAGACCAAAACTTTTAACCTATAAAGGAAGCTTATTATAAGCAATTTATTTATTTAACACAATTCATTGGGCTATATACTGAACTTAAAGGCAATAAAATATCGATCCTATTGCGCTATCGAGCTGATACCAATACCAGTATTGGTATCAGTACTATCAATATTTGGATCACATTTGTTTTGTGGTAATGTGATGAAGCACAAATAAAACTGGCAGAATGAACATTTTAAACACTGTGTTGAAGCAGGCTCCCTTCTCAGACTGACACACTGTGAACCCTCTCTGATTTCATTTCATTAACTTAACCCTTGCATGTGTTTGGACTGTGGGAGGAAGCCACGCAAGCATGAGGAGAGCATGCAAACTCCCCACAGAAAGACCCAAGCCAGCCGGTTGATTCAAACCCAGGACCTTCTCGCTGTGAGGCAGAAAGGTGCTGTTAAATAAGCATAAAGTACTTCACAGGCAATAATCCTGGGACCCCCTTCTTCTGTGTTGAGTTTGCAGGTTCTCCCCAGGTACCCTGGGTTCCTTCCTCAGTCCAAAGACCTGCATGGGTTTATGTTAATTTATGATTCTAAACTGACCGAAGGTTTGAATGTCAGCATCAATGTTGGTCTATCTTTTTCTTTGTGTTTGATCAAATATAGCCTCATAACTATGTCCAGAGTGTTCCTTGCCTCTTGGGATAGCCTCCAGCCCTCCCACGACCCTGAATTGCCCAGTGGATAAGAAAATCGATGACTGGATAGATAAACAACAGTGATGCTGAGTTATAAAAGCAGCTATGTAGATTAACTGCTGCAGGCCAATTAAGCTGTAAACTAAGATCTGAGGGTGGTTATGTAATGTTCACAGGTGTGATGACCTCTGATTGTTTGCTCGAGTGAAATAAATCTTGCCGCTCTTCTCATTTTTTACTTTCTGCATGCCCAGTTCTTGCCCTCGCCTCCTCTCCTTGTGTTTTAAGCTTACGATGTTAATTTATTCGCCTGAACTGGGGAAAAAAAAAACCCACTCTAGGTCAGGTCCTGTTGTTTTTAAATGTGGCGTATCAATAAAATTGACTTGACTTAACCTCCCACCTGAGATGCAAGCAGAGGAGGCGAGAAAGGAGTCAGGGCATTTAACAAACATAGATGTTGCTTCAGAGCTGTCATTCTAAAGCAGTCCCAGCCAAATGTGAGGTGTGCCTGAATCATCTGCTTACTGTTTTGCTGAAGTAGCCATTGTCACTGTGTTTTATGATATCTGCCAGATGAGTTGGGCAGAAAGTTTTGACACCCAGTCAGTCATCTGTGTGTCATGCTCACAGCTTTGCTCCTTCTCAAGATGCATTTAAAGAACTGAGACATGGCAGTCTCCAGTGTTTGAATAGGATGCCATTAAACCTTGGTTTAATTCTTTTCATAGAGACCGTGTGACTGGAGGCCGGTGTCCTAGTAAGGCTACCATTAATGAAAAGACAGTGGTTATAACAGGAGCTAACACAGGCATTGGGAAAGAGACTGCCCGAGAACTGGCCAGAAGAGGTATGGAGAACCTGGTTCCCTTCTGATTTGGTGCAAAAAGGTACATCTACTTCGCTCTCACTGACACACCCATTTTTTTTTTTTTTTAAATTTCCCAACATCATCAGGGGGTCGGATTATTATGGGATGTCGTGATATGGAGAAGTGCGAAGCAGCTGCAAAGGAAATTCGGGGGAAAACCCTGAATCCTCACGTTTATGCACGTCGCCTCGACCTGGCCTCCACAAAGTCAATCCGAGAGTTTGCAGAGAGGATCAAACAAGGTGCTGAACTCAGATTACAGTGTAGTTTAAGGTATGGGAGTAAAACCAGTTTGGTAACAGTTTCTGTAACACTGTCTCTACTGTAGAGGAGCAGCGCGTGGACATACTGATAAACAATGCCGGGGTCATGAGGTGTCCACAGTGGAAGACAGAGGACGGCTTTGACATGCAGTTTGGAGTGAATCACTTAGGTACACACTGCAAATGAAACACACTAAAAGTCACAAGCTAGACTGACTATGCAGTGAATTTCCCTTTGTCCGTCACGAGCTGATTCTGAGTTTGTGTCTCCCTCCAGGCCACTTCTTATTGACGAATCTTCTGCTGGATAAGTTGAAAGAGTCCGCCCCCAGCAGAGTGATCAACCTGGCCTCTCTCGCCCACATTGTTGGAAAGCTTGACTTTGAGGACTTGAACTGGGAGAAAAAGAAGTTTGATACTAAGCAGGCGTACTGTCAGAGCAAACTTGCCAATGTTCTGTTCACCAGAGAGCTCGCCAAGCGATTACAAGGCAAGTCTACTGGCTGCTGTATATGTGGGCATGTGTGGGAGAGAGTACGGCCTGTGTTCTTGTTTGTAATTGGCCAATGGACAGGTATATGTGCAGTATGTATTTTTAAACAATGCTGTGTGCAACAGGCACAGGAGTCACAGTGAATGCGGTGCACCCGGGAGTTGTTGCCACGGAGCTCGGGAGGCACACTGGCCTCCACCAATCACAGTTCTCGAGCTCTCTGCTCAGTGAGTACCCCGTTTCCTTACTGGATCCCGAATCAATAAAAGCTCACCACAGTTAGCCCAGGCTGTGTAGACTCTGACACATCGGGAGAGTAAATTTTCTTTTTTTTAATAGGGTGAAATTTGAAATAATTTACCACACATCTATAAAAAGTTCTATTTAATTTTAGTTTCATAGCTCAACACTGTCAAAATGAATTTTAACTGGAACTCATGTTAAATTTTTCCATCATCCTTAGATCTAGGAAGACGTCGAGCAAGTGTCCCTTACTTGGGGGAAAAATAGCAGTAACTTTGTGTGAAATACTTCATAACAAACAAAGGTCGTAATATAAACTACACCCCTATCATCAATGTATTTAAAGCAATAAAGGAAATGTAGATTTCCTCTCGATTGCTCAAAGTCATGTAATTTTTAATGGCACAATTACAGACGGCGTAAAATATGGATGTAGCTTCTGGGTTGGAAAAATAAAGCTGATGCAGAAGTGATTTAAACCTGCATTCTGTCTGAACACCACCAGATGGCGATAACTGTGGTTGCAAAAAGACTCCCCATACATGTCTGAGGGAAATCTGCTTTCTGTCTTCACCTATGTAAACGCTTTCCTGCTGAATTCATGGGTTTAGTTAGACTGAATACAAACTTAAATCTATTTTGTAAATCTTGGTCATACCATGTTTCAAAAAGGAGGATTATCTGTGGTATTTTCCACTTGCTCATTGACTAACGACATATTAATCACAAGTCATTAGCCTGCATTAAAATTAAAATGCCGGTGCTGTGCATTTATTTCTCTGGTTCTTGACTTACAGTGCTGTGCAAAAGTCTTGAGCCACTTCCTATTTCTTTATATTTTGCTTTCAATGAGCCAGATTTGCTCTTTATTGTGGTGGTCTTGAGGAATACTTCTCCAGGCTTTCTAAAAGACTTTTTTGAACACATAAAAGCACTATTAGATTTCGATCCACCATGCAATACCATCTGGAAAACATCTGAGTGGCAATGGCTTCATGTTTCAGCATGACCATGATCCTAAACACACTGCCAATGCAGTAAAAGCACAGCTGGATAGAAAAACGTACAGGGGAACACAATCGGTCATGGATTGGCCTCCGCAGAGCCCGGACCTCAACATTATTGAACCAGTGTGGGATCATCTCGACAGAGAACAGAACAAAGGCAGCCAACATCCAAAGAAGATTATATTTGCAGGTGTTTCAATAAATTGCTGCACATATTTCCCATTTTCCAGCAAAATATAAAGAAGTGAGGGCTTGCTCAAGACTTTTTCACAGTATTGTATTCTGTCTAGGAGAACCTTTAGGAACGTCTTCACTTAATCTAAAATATTAATCACCAAAGAAATGATATCACAGTTTTATTAAAGCCTCCAAAATCAAACACCAGCAGTGTGGCAATGTTGTTCACTTACACTGTATATAAAACACTAACACAGCCCCCCACCTTTTAACCTATATTCTTTCTAATAGTCCGCAAGGGTTCTGTTTCCAAGAAAATCTCATATTGTATAGCGTTACCCTGGCAACTCTAACATAGGAGATGAGGATTGCAGTGCTCACATTAAAGTGGTAAATTAGCATGCCTCATGTCTTATCAGAACATGTGCTAATTATTTTAGTAAAAGACTGAGGTGAAGGAGATTCTTGCAGCTACTCATTGTCTGCTCCCCAAAGCCTTCTGTACTACCTCTTCATTAGTACTCTTATTGGCCAACCTGAAGAATACCAAATGAAAACATTTTGGTTAACGACAACTTCCTTCTGTATTTTTAACTGCTGGATATTTTTTAAAGCTGTGAATACAGTTTCACTGCTAAGGGAATGCTAATTCCAGGGTCTAGACTTATCTGTGGACAAGGGTTAGGATACAATACTAATACTTAAAAAAAATAAAAAAAATTTAAATAAAAACACCTTAAAACCGAAGAAAAAGGGCCTGCAAGTTCCCGGTTGCAAGTTGCAAGTGATATTTAATAGAGGATGATGTTGTAGGAGGATAAAGCAGGGTGTGTTTAAAGCTAATGTTACTCAGTCAGATCCACCTCCTGCTTTTTACATCTGGTTTGAATTCCCTTGGCTACATAAGCATTTTCTTCTGTGGAGAGCAAAGATTTTGGTGTTGAATTAAAAGTAACCTTTTCTCCCAGGTCCCTTTTTCTCATTGTTGGTGAAAACCCCAGAGCACGGGGCCCAGCCCAGCGTCTACTTGGCCGTGTCCGAGGAGCTGGAGGGGGTGACGGGGCGGTACTATGATGTGATGACCGAAAAGGAACCAGCGCCCCAGGCCCTGGATGATGAGGCAGCTTGTAGGCTGTGGGAGGTCAGCAGCAGGCTGGTGGGTCTGGAGCACGAAGGACAGCCCAGCATGTCAAACCCATCAGCAGAAGGCCAGAACAAAGCTGCACAGACAAACCCAGCGCAGACACTCAGGCAGAATTTAGGACCAGCTGTCAGCACTGTAGGGCTATAGGTCCTCTGAGCCAGCAGGCAATAATGGACCTTTATCACTTGAGCTGTGCCAGACACAGGAACAATTCTCTATCTCAGACTTCGAGTCTGGGTGTCTCAATAATGGCAGTCGTCTGTATGTTGCTTTATGTTCCTGTGTCAGGATGTTCTCTCTTTTAAAGAGACTCTGTAACTTTGAAACACACTTATGGATTCAAAGTTACATTCAGTTTGTATTTCTGACTTTTCTCTGCTTGTACTTGTAAAAAAACCAAAAAAACCAAAACAAGAAGTGCTGAAATAAAGTGCTACCGTGTCATTGTGAGCAAAACAAAGTGAATGAGGTTTTTCAACATACTCCTTAAAACCTGCCAGAAAACATTAATGTTGTTTCTTTTAATGTCAAAATCACACCAACTTCCTGCTTTTTGTGGGGTTAAAACCTTTCACATTAAAACGCACACCAACACAGGCTGTGTATGGCATGCTTTATTTTACAAAGAGAGCACAAAAAAGAATGAATCAAAGCTCCTTTGGTTGAATCATGTCTGTAATTGGAGAAGAAAGCACTGTTATGCAGTCTTACTGGAGGATTGGAGCTTTGAAACTTTTTTGTGAATTCCGTCATAAAAAGTTGAAATAAAGCGCCACCTGCCTGCTCAACAGTAAAATACATGTGCTGAAGACCACATGAAACCCTATTTAAGAGAGTCTGTGTATTTTTTTTAATTTTTTATTCATACATGTAGATTTGCCAATATTTTCTTCAGGTGTACACCTGTGTTAATTATTTTTCCTTCAAATTAATTTGGCTCAGAAAGCTTTTCTCTTTTTTTGTGCACTGCAACTTTATATTTAAACAACTTTAAAAACGTAACTGACGGATTTACACACTAACCTGAAATGGTTCAAATTTATTATTGGAAATATTAGAAAATATCTAAAACAGTATGGCACTGAAGTTAAATCCAGGATCGCTTATTTTAATGCACACTCTTATGAGTTCTTCTGCTGTAGCTCTTGTTTTATCGTCCTCACAAAACAAATCAAGTTACCAAAGCACTCATAGTGCACGTCTGATCCTCTCAGACATACAGCCTGAGTGCAAAGAAAAATATCCATCCCTTAAGTATTTAGAGGATCCATTGCACGGGGTCCTCTCCAACAGTATTTCCAAAGTAAAGATCAATAGCGGGTGGGGGAGGAGGACACTGCACTAATGCACACTGATCAGCATCAGCCGTGAAATCGTAAACCCTCGATCGTTTAATTCAGGGTTGGTTTACAGGTGGAGACCGTCGCTGGTGCCATCCTAGAAGCTGATGGGAGCAGCAGAATAATAACAGGGTTTTCCTCTGCTGGGGAGGAGACTGCCTCCAGAGGATGGTGCTGTCTGAATCAAACCAGCCTTGACCTCTAAAGTTTAGGACCCAAAGCAGCTTCTGAATTTTAACTTTGTTATCCCCGTCTACCGTTTTTAACATGTTTCGACTGGGGTGTATTTGTTGTCTTGAATGCACCCTTGTCGGACTTCATTGTCCACAATGCACCACTAAAGGACGAAAGGTAAACGTCCAAGGTACAAATCGTTCCTGCCAGAAAAAAAGTGCTAATGAGGGAACTACAAATGCAGATACAGGCTGGCCTGGTTGTGAGTTAGTGCTTCGTGTTCAAGTCCCGGGTTCAGCGCAGAGGCCTTGGACTGTTGTTCTGTCAGCGCTACTAACGAGCTCGTCGTCTTCTTCTTCTTCTTCAGGTAGCACGACGAAGTCCTCAGCTTGCGTTGTTTTTTTTTTTTTTAATGAAAGTATGTGAATATAAACATTTATTAGTGAATATGAATAAGGGCCTGCTTCACAATTTTCACTGTTCCGCTGTGGTAATGCAGTTTTCTTCTAGTATGACCTCTAACCTTGCCAGGAATTACACAAACATGTGTGTTAAATATGCTGCTAATTAGCATCAAAGTCTCTGCACTGTGCAAGCGCATGCAAAGATTTCAAAATAAGAGCGTCATACTGGCTAAAACTCGTTTGAATGCATGACAATCCCAAATTTAAAAAATAAACAAAATCTTATTATTGTCTTTATTTTGCATTTCTATTTGGTGTTTATCTTACAGACTATCAGCATGGCAGAGTTGAAAAGAAAGGCAGAGCTGCTGCCTGAAGACGTTGACACAGATGACTGTCTGACTTCATACACTTACATCTACAGTCCGGATTTACTGAAGTAAGCATGAAAATATGTTTCCATCAGCACGTGTGATCTAATCTCTTTCCTGACTGTTACATGGGGTGTACTGTATTTTACAGAGACCAGGTTGCTTTTATCACAGGTGGGGGATCTGGAATTGGTCTGCGCATAGCTGAAATCTTTATGAGGTGAGAAGGACTGCCTGCTCATCTCTGTAACAGCCAAACATGTTGCAGAAATGTCAGTATTTTATCACACTGAGCTCTGACAACATTGTTATTATTGATCTGTGTACAGTAATGTGCAGAAGTCTTGAGCCCCCCCAATTCTTTATATTTTGCTTAGTTTAGTCAGTTCTCCAGGCTTTCTGAAGGTCTTTGAAAGGTTTTCTTTGGACATTGGCTCCTGTCTCACCCATTTTCAGTCCACTCCTTGAACCAGACCATTTTCTGAAGGATGTTTTTTTTTAAGTGTTTAAGCCACTTAACACTAACTAAAAGTGGTGTTTTTGCTTGAATGAGTCAAACTAAAGCGATGAATGTTGTCTACACATAACAGACAACTTGGCAAAGAAGCAATTTTAAATTGTATCTTTAGGCATTTACTTGCAGCCTGTGCAACAAAACAAAACAAAAACCACGATATGTTCCCATTTCCTTTGTTAAATCAAGAATAATTACTAAAGATGACACAGTTTGACAGACATAAAAAAACATGTCTTCATCAACAAGGTGATTCCCAAAGGGCTATTAGCTGAAAAATTGGTACATCTCAGCATGCTGTGCAGTATGTCCTCAAAACATTTAAGGAAACTGGAGGATAAAGGATGAAGTGGCAGACTTAAAAAAACAAAACTACCTACAGCAGATGAACGGTATCTGAAAATCCAGCAAAGAACTGACACAGGACCAGAGAGATGACCCTTCAGTTTAGTCTTCCACTGTTCACTTTAGCCTCGGTGGAAGCTTGACAGCGACCCCCCTCACTGGTTTCAGTGAGAGGGTCGCTGTCAAGAAACCATTTATAAGGAAGGCAAACTAGGAGAAAATGCCAAGGTATTCCAAATTACACAAGAACTGGACTGAAAATCACTAGCAACAGGTCTGATGGAGTGATGAATCAAAATTTAAACATTTTGGTTCCACCTGTCGTTTGCGTAGAAGCTCAGGAGTGAGGTACAACAGTATCTACACTCATTTGTAAAGCATGGTGGAGGCTCTGTCATGGTTTAGCGCTGCTGCATTTCATGTAGTAGTGTTGGAGCTCATATCAAAACTGATGGTGTCATGAACCCAGAAAATTCCAATGAGCTTTTGAGCCATCTAGAAAGTGTTTGAGTAACAGTTTGACAATGATCCCAAACACGCTGTCGATGCAGTGCGTTTTCTTCTGTGTTGTCAGTAAATTGCTGCACCTAAGCATTTTCATAGCAAAATACACAGAAATGAGAGAGGGCTCAAGTGAGGCTCACTCAATGATGAAGCTACATTTGCCTAACCTTGTGCTCTTCTACCCTTTGTTACCTTGCACTTGTTGTCCTGTCCCTTACTTTCCATGCTACCTGCCTCATATCTACCTTTTTTATTTTTGATTATAGTTTCCTATTCTGATCATCACAATGCAGCATGTGTTCTCTCTGCAGTGTTATACATTTTCTGTTTTCCAGGCATGGCTGTGACACAGTGATTGCCAGCAGGAACTTGGACAAGCTCAATGAGGTTTTCTCTTCTTACTGTTTCCACAGTCATAGAAGATCCATTATATAACACCAAGATGCTAGTGTTAATGAATATTTATCCCCAGGCTGCTAAAAAGCTGTCAGCTGTCTCAGGGCGGCACTGTCTTCCACTGTGTATCGACGTGAGGCAGCCCGACAGCATCATGGCTGCTGTGGATGAGACCCTGAAAGAGTTTGGCCATGTGGACATCCTTGTTAACAGTATGTGATGCCTCATGCACAAAGACCAAATTTATATATCTCATGCATCTTTACGAAATCTGCCACAAACAGTTTCTTACCTTTGCAATCCAACCACTGAAGGTCAAAATGATTTTTAAGCCAAAATAAGTGCAACTTGTTCAGAGGTCTATTGTGAAAGGTTTTGGTTTAATCATCAACCTTTCTGATGCGTCATCTCTTTATCTTATCTTTACCCTGTTGCATCACTGCAGAATGATTAAGTGTTAGCTCCAGGTCATCGGTGCAAACTGATCTTTGTCTGGAATGAAGCGCTGCAGAGTTCTTTGCCTTGGAGTTGTCATAATTACAGCGCTGGTTTCAAACACAGATGCTGCTGGGAACTTCCTCTGCCCTGCTACCGCACTCTCCTTCAATGCCTTCAAGACCGTTCTGGATATAGACACCATGGGTACATTCAACACCAGCAAGGTGGTTTATGAGAAGTGGTTCAAGGTATGGCGCTTGTTCCGTTTGTGTGACACAGTGTTTCTGAGCTTGGCTTAAAGAGCCACAATTGCAGTTGTTGATAATGCTTTATCTCCCGGAACATCAAAGCCTTCAAATAAGATTGTTTTCCTGCAATATGTGCTAGTCACCAGAAGAGGGAAGTGCACATTAAATTACTTATGCATTGCGATTCACTCAGGATCACGGTGGCAGCATAGTCAACATCTCTGCAACGCTTGGATACAGAGGACAGGCCCTGCAGGTGCACGCTGGCTCTGCCAAAGCAGCAAATGGTGGGGATTTCCCTTTTTGTTTGTTTGTTTTTTTGCCTGTCCCGTTCGGTACTTCAGCAATCAGAATTGTTGTCTGAAGGCTAAGAAAGATGCCCAACGGATTTATTTTTTCAGGTGGATCATTATGGCTATGCCATGTTGTTCCACCTGATTGATCTCTTTTCTTTTTATTATTATTATTATTATTTATTTTATTTTAGGTTATTGTAAACTGGACAGACCTAACTGGGGGATAGGAAAGGGGGGGGGGGAATATATCACACTTTTTTTTTTTAAGTGATATTAAAATGCAAATGTAATATCTCCATGCTGTCTTTCGTGTACCCAGATGCCATGACCAAGCACCTGGCTGTGGAGTGGGGGCGCAGTGGAGTGAGAGTCAATGCTGTGGCTCCAGGTCCTATCTCTGGGACAGAGGGCTACCGCAGGCTGGGTAAACACTGAGCTGAAAAATGATCCATCAGTTTAAGGGATCTACATTTGATCTTATAAAGTGTAAAAACAATTTCAGGCAAAACATTTATACTGTCGCCACTGCAGAGGATAGCAGGCGTGTGTTTGAAGCAGGCTTCTGCTGGCGACGAGTATTTATTCCCGATTTTGTCCATTTTCCACTGCAGAAACAGTTTTTGTACAAAGCCACTCTTTGGGATGAGCTGCCTCTGTGGTGTTAAATCTACAGCATTAATTAAAAGCCCTGAAGAATTTCATTTGGGTAGAAACACTGTGAAACGTGCACCAGGAGCTACATGTAGTTAAAGGATGATAAATTTAATTTTTAGTTGAGGTAGTATGGTGTTTATTATGGTGCGACGCTCTGTTTGCTGTATCCAATTAAAGGAATTCTGGAGAATGTCAGAAATTGCTAATTAGATAAAGCATATTCAGGCACATTTTTATAACACATTTTATCTTAGAATGCCTTAAAAAAAAATCACTACCTCATGACAATGATATGAAAGTTTACAAAATTATTTAAAAGCATGACTGATATTATGGAGCTCTTGGGGTCACCTGAGGGCTGTTGGGTCAATACAAACATAAAAGTACTGTAACCATGGTGTATAAGTGTAGGTTACACCATCTGAGGATGCTCTTCTTAAAACGCTCAGGTGGTCCTAGAGGGGAAGCTGCTGGGACATTCCAGTCCATTCCTTTGCAGCGAGCTGGCAACAAGACAGAAATGGCCCACTGCGCTCTCTTCCTGGCCAGCCGGGCATCATCTTACACAACTGGAGCCATCCTGGTGGCAGATGGCGGGGCCTGGCTGACCTCAGCCAATGATGTCTCCATGCTGTTGGGTATAGCTTCCTCTAAATCTGCTAAACTCTGAACATGGGCTCTCCTTTCCTCCTCCTGACACCTCCCTCCCCAGGTGTGTGGGAGGAGGGGAAGAGAGAGTACAACTAGGAATGTGATTGTGCTGTTTTATGTTATGGAATGCAGTGAAACCTGTAATAATTAATGTGTATGTTGTTGTCTTTCAGGTTATTGGTCAGCTGAACAGAAAAGAGACAATTGCTGAAACAAAGAAATATTGCAGCCATCTATAGTGCTGAAATGCTACATGTACAGTACTCGTAGTTTATGTAATCCACTGGTGCCTTAAATCAGTATTGAGACTCATGGAGTTGAACACTAATGTACTATATTTGCTGTACTAGAGTAGTCTACAGTCTTAGAAATTGAAAATACTTTATAACGTATAACAAACTTGTGGGTTTTTTTTTTCTCCATTCCACTGCTGTGTGTTGGCGTGCATTTAAAGAAATCATGTTAAATAAAATATTTACCTTCTATCTAAGAGTGCGTTTGTATTTGTGGTCAAAAATTGGGCAACTGTGTCACCCCGTCAGATTGCACCTGCAGCATGAAGCAAAATTTTAAGTTACAACTTTTCAGCTTTGGGTCTTCAACT
>VVHJ01025409.1:8102-21732 GCA_015107715.1 Tylochromis polylepis
CCGAGGGGAAAAAAAAAAAAAAAAATAAAAAAAAAGGGAGGAGGGGGGAAAAAAAAAAGAAAAAAAAAAAAAAGGGGAAAGCATACCTATTGTGTTGTTGAACTTTAGTGCTTCCTAAGAAGAGAGATGCAACAAAGTTATTTTGACGAATACACATCTGTGCATATAGTAGAGGTGACAATTCTTCAACCAAAAGCAAACAAGCAGCCAAACACTGACCTCTATGATGATGGCAGAAGCAGGGTCCAATGTGCTGACCATATGAACATTGGGAGTAGATGTGGAGCGATGCCTCTGTAGAGACTGACCATCTCCACCTGACATGGGGAAGTGAAAAGTTGAGGACGGGGACAGGTGACCCATTCTGAGCAAAAAGAACAAAAGGTCAAAATTTTTATTAAAAATATGATTTTCACAAAATAAAGCAATGCTGCAATTTTGATAGAATGCCATTTGTTTATAATGGAGCTTACCCAGAAGGCTCTGGGGTTAAGGCTGGGTTGCTCTGCGTGGGGGAATTTTCTGGCAATATTATCTGTGGGTATCCATCTGGGCAAGGACTGGGATCAGAACTTGACACAAGATTGTGAGAAAACAATTAAACATTATCAAAAGAGGTTTCATACCGATAAGGCTCCTATTATGTGCAAAATTTGTATTATTTAGTACTAAATAATTAAGTACTAAGTTCATATATGCACCTTTTTTTAATGTCTAGTCTGAATCTGATCATCTCTGCAAATCACAAAAAGATGGTCCGTATAAATCCATCCTTCCCTGAAACTGTTTAGAATTTTAGGAACTTCAGGTGTTTTAATTGCTTTTCATCATTTGCCCAAATTCAGTGATTTCTGAGAAACAACTAATTTCAGCGCAAACAATGAGGAGGAGGAGCAACAGATGTTACAGCCCTCAGGCTCATATTTGCAAAGCTTCCTAGTAGTAAGCAGAGATTCTAGTTATAAAATTTGGGGAAAATTCTAAGAATTAAGAATGTACTCTAGAATATTATGACTATATCCCGATAAAGTTAATCACAAAGACAACAGTAAAAGACTCTTAAAAGTGTGGAGAAGGACCAAGTTTTTGTAAAGTTACAGTGTGTAAAAATCACTAGATTTTAGTAGATGGCAGATTGCAGTCAACTAAATTCTGTTTTATTAACCCTCCCAATTCAAGTTCCTAATCCAAGCTGTGTTGGCTGCTCTAGAAGACGCATGTTTTAGTCAGCCAGGAGAGTGAAAGGGGTCCGATATGAGTCGATGAGTGAGTTGTTGAGGATATCCTGAACTTTTCTTTCGGTAAACATTGCCGTTAGGATTAGAGAAACTCTCTGAAGTGGATCCAACATTGTAGAACTTAGACATTTAGTGAACAAACTCCTATACAATATGAGAATGCATTCAAACTGTTTATCAGAAGGAAAGTGTGATTTTTAGGACACTGGAGTCTAACATTATCTGGTATACTCTTATAACCAGCTGTTGTTTAGCTAGCGGTCAGCTGTCTGGAGCCTAATTACGGTAAGTAATTGCAACAATATTGGGAATAAAGTAGCATGTTTATGCACATTTTTAAATGTGTTAGAGCCTTGACTTCAGTTCAGGAGATGATGCTTGAGGTGAAGAGGATGAGGTGAAAATGAGGAAAGAGAGAGCATTTAAAAGAGCCTTTTGTGATCTTTAAATTAAAAGGTTTACTATGTATGTCTCTACATAAAACACGATTAGGCAGAATACAATGTTCATTTCAGCCGCTGTATTCAAAATTACAGGGCAAAATGTCAAGCAACTACCACAAACTGTTGTTGCTTGACATTTGACTTCTGCTGTGACACTACAATTGCACAATAACGCTGGTGCTGGCACCTTGATAGACTCACGCTTTAAATTAGGTAGTTTGTTGTTAGGTAGCTCACTGGAAAACAAGGACAGAAAATGCCTGTCTGTCCTTTTATTGGCACCAATAAATGCTGCCTCCTGCAAGCTGCCAGCAATAATAAAATGTTCAGTATTTTTCCCTGTATTTTTAGAAAATATAATTAATGCAAATTTCTTCGAAATACTGTATGGGCCTGTATGTCAACATCATGTTGCCTGGAAGATATCGTCTGAATCCATAGAATTGTGGCCCTCTTTCAAAATAGGGTTTATTTTCTAACTAGCCACTTTCTCTTGGTGAAATGTTACCAGAAAAGCATCTGGTACAGCCAACAATAAACACTATTCCAACTCACCGCTCTCTTATTGTATCCATGTCCACACACACAGTGGGGACCTTGCTACTGCAGTGTTGGTGAAACTTGTAGCCACATGTCTGACATCTGAAGCCGTTAAAAAGGAACTTGTGGCAAAAATCACAGTAAGCCAGCTTGAAGAAAGTTTTGCGTACCTATACAGATAAAGAGTTCATGAAATTTACTTTGCAGTAACAACATTTAAGAGCATCAAGTCTAAAAACAGCAGCAATTCAATTACAGGATTTTTTTCTCTTCCCAAGTTCCTCATAGGCCAACAATGAACAACAGGCATTTCACATAAGCTATGAACATTTTATACACAGGTATGCGAGCTACTTACAAAGTTGTGCATGGTCAGGGGAATATCATCCAGAACCTCAACTAAAAGCTCCTCTCCAACTAGAGGAGTTATATCTGTGTCCCAGTCTGTCAGTCTCTTTCGACTGGAGAGGCAAAAAGGGAACATTTAGAAGCGATTTAAAAAAAACAAACAAACAAACAAACAAAAAAAAACCCTCAACCCTTTTTGTACATATCACCAATATTCAAATCACTTCTAGGTTTAAAATGGTTAGGATAACAAAAATTGAGGTCTTCATTATCCTGAATGGCCAATACACTTCATTTGTATATCAATGAGTTCCACAGAAATGTCAACAACTTTTCATTGTGCAAGAAAAAGTTTACAACTATGTTGAAGCAGATCAAAGCTGAATTCCAAATTCTGCCTCTAAGCTGCTGAATATTCACAGACAGCTTGGGTAAAAATTTTACGGTCATTCATTTGTCTCTTTAAAGTGGACCTTTTATGGTAATTTCCAACTTTTATTCTGAGATTCTACTAGAGTAGCTAAGGTTTGAACAACAGGCCAGTGGATCTTTTCCCTTTGTTAGATTGTTTTAATAATTAACGAAGCATAGGAATGTTACCCATCTTTACACAGGAAACCCTACAAGTGCATTATGGTAATGAAAGAAAAAAAAAAGAAAAATTACTCAATGAGTAAATAATTGTATATTAGTTGTTTATCAATGCATACTGACTTTTCTACCATTTCAGCCTTTGAATTAACTTCACATTACATCTTCAACCTGTGTTACATACATGTGCTTGTCTAACATGTAATCTTGTGACAGTTGTTCACAGTTGCCTCTCAGAGTTTCATGTGGGCAAAGGAATCCAAAGTCATTTTCCCTATATGATGTGAGAGGACGCGGCACAGACAGCAGTGCAATCTTACCCTCCTAGAAGGCGAAATACAGCACAGCACTCTTGGCTCAGGCCTCTCACTTTTAGCGCTTTATCTAGAATCTCATGCACAGTCTGTCCTTGGCGGACATTCACCTGAAAACAGAAAGCCATATTTGAATAAGTGTGACTTTGACATGACATTCACTGATCACACAGGTAACACAAGAGGCATACTCGGTCAAATAATGGCAATAACACACAGCGTTACGCTGTGTGTTATTGCCATTTTGCTCATACAAGAAATAAACATTACATTAGATGATGTATGTTACTCTTCCCATTATGTGTTTAGGATTGTGGGATGTAAAGCTAGATGTAAATGTGGTTGAATATGCTTCTTTGCTTTCCTGCTCATTTTAATGCTTTAAGTGGGAAATAAATTCCCCAGCGTCTGTCTCCATCTCCCTTTCTCTATTTAGAGGTGCACACAGGAGAAGAAATAAGCAAGACAGAAAGGGCCATTGTGTCTCCTCTTGTCTGAAGAGCTGCAGATGGGAGGAGACACCATGAGCAAATCAACCATTCTTTCTGTACCACACACCTAAAAGTTTAGAGTTATAGTGGGTGGATAGCGCAGAACTAACCTTTTGCAAAATGAAACTCACTGAATTACTTCCCCTGCATCTGGGCACCAACTTAGGCTGAAATTTTGAAGACCCCATCTAGATGAACCTCTCCATAAAAACTTTTATTTTAATAGTCACTGTAACATTTAAAAGAATGCATGTACTGAATCACCAGCCAAATGTGATTTAAAAAAAACAAAAAAAAACCCTTAAATTTACACATTATTATGACATTAATTGCTTTGTCTACAGAGCCAACACAATCAGCACCTTTCCTCATCCCAATGAAGGAAAAACTAAATAAATTTAAAAAATAAAATAATAATAATAATATCAACAACATCATCACCATACCACTTCATGGTATCGCAAAAAGTAAAAGAAAAAACAAAACAAAAAAACCCGCACCTTCCTATTTGTCTGCTACAATAATGTGTAGCGACATACCCTTGCCACCACACATGTGGAACTGTCAGATGTCAGCTGTGTGCTTATGTTAGCACATCATAATTGGCCAATAGGTTTTCTCATTTTGTGGCTGGTTTGGAGGCAGGGGCTTAATAACCAACCTCTTCGCAGTTACTCAGTTCTTCCCTACATTTCTATTCGGGACTGAGTGTCATGTCTCTCCCTTATGTCTGCTAATACTAAACAGATTTAGTGCATGTGGTCATTCTTTTTACAAAAACTGTCCAGCAGAGAAAGGAAACGCTCAGTTTGGTCTGCTTTGGAAGGATCTGTACAGCTAGTGAAACTCACCTGTAAACGCTGAGGATTTAAAAGGAGAATGCTCCTACATGAATCCTATTTTACAGAGAATGTTGGATAAATGCCATGAACACAATGTCCTCTACAATGCCACCGATAGCACTAAATTTAACACTGACATTGTGACAGGACTATGCAACAGCTACGCTTCAGTGTATGAAAACTTGACATCTAACAGGAATTACAAGTCGAATTAAAAGGACGATGGTGGCAGGCATCATCTGAGAAACCTGATACCAACTGTCCACCAGCTTACTCATTAGCATGTTGTGAAAGAACTTGGTGCAATTACAGTTACAACCAACAGTGATGGAAGATTTTTTTTCTCTCTCCTACAGAAGTGTTAAATGTCAATTGTTTTCTATTAAACAAGGCACTGATATATATATATATATATATATATATATATATATATATATATATATGTCACTGGTCAAGACAAATACAGAGCAAAGCATCTCACCACTGTCCTCTGTTTGTTGGGGAGGTAGACTCGGATGGTTCCCCCACCTCGGGGTGGATCCTCTGGACTGGTCTCCCCTGAGGAGGAGTAGGAGGAGGAGGTGGAGGACATGGTGAGAGGCAAGAGGGAACTGGGGGAGGGCAGGGGGGAAGGGAAGACACAGTACTTGGACACCAAAGCCTCAGGAGAGTTTCATGCACAGTGGGGTCCAGAGGAGTTCACTCTTTACCTAGAACCTACATATAAACACAAACAGAATATAAAAAAGTGCACATAGGTATGATAAAATTGATAATGCACAGATTGTAACTAATTATATAAAAATTCATATTAACATTATGTAATATCAATAATTGGTAATAAATGTGAGAAGAATACTATCAATAAAATTTTGGCTGCTCCCTTTAGGGGTCGCATAGCAGATGATCTGCCTCCAATGTACCCTATCCCTAGCATCCTCTTCTATCACACGAACCCTCTGTATCCCCCTCCTTCACAACATCCACAAACCTTCCTCTTTTCCTCCTGCCTAGCAGCGCCATCTTCAACATCCTGTTGAAGTATATCCACTATCACTCCTCTGCACATGTCCAAATCATCTCAGCGTTGGCTAACTTTGTCTTCAAACCGCTCAGCCTGAGGTGTCTCTTAGATGAACTCATTTCTAATTTTGTCCATCATGGTCACTCCCAATGAAAATATTAACGTCTCCAAACCATACATCATAGCAGGTCTCACTACCATCGTGTAAACACCTTTCAATCTTGCTTCTGTCATTCTGTCATGAATCTCCCCAGACACTCGTCTCCACCCTCTTTTTCATTTCTTTTGGAGAAAAATCAAATAAATGAGTAAGAGGGAGTGATATTTTCTGTCTCAACGACTGTACAATACGCTAGTAAAAAGTTTAAAGTTTAGCAAAAGTCGCATAGTTTGAATTTAAAGTGTTGCTGAAAATAACGTTCGATTAAACCAAACACTAAAGCCTCGCGAAAGCTTTTTCCAGAGTTTTGAATTGTGGTGATACAACACTGTCTCATATACCGGTTAGCTTGTAATCCAGTGGCACCAACAACTGAGGTGCTCACAAAGTTGCTTACATGAGCAAGTATTAACTTTTCCTAAACGTTGTAACTCATGTTTATGACCGGGCGAGCTTTGAATTAACACTGAAACAAACCGCTGACAGACAAAGTTGCACATTTGCTTAACAGTCGAAAGATGCTAACGCTAGCTGATATTAGCCCGGTAGCCTAGCATGGGATTTGACTGCCTTGTAAAATGACATTTCGAGTTTGGGGAAGCCATGTTCCTCTTGGGGCGCGAGTTAATCGTCTCCGGCTAACTAGCTGACTGCCTTTCAAGGTAATTTGTAGTAAGGAGGTGCGAAGCGATATAATGAAAACATAATTCCTACAAAGCAAAGTAATCAGACTTTTTTTAAATTCCTCTTTGCTCAACCTGCTAGCAAACTAGCATAGCTAAGCATTAGCATTAGTTGGAACGGGAGAGATTATGCGGCTGCTTCAGTCACTAGCACACTTTACAGTTAAAAGCTTTAACGCTAGTCTCAGCCTGCTAAGGTTAGCAAATTTAGGGGTTTTACCACGGCGTCAGGCTGGTGCCTAGTTAGAGTCTCTTTTCAGATATGCAGCGAATTATTTCTTTGACATGCTCAACACAGGACTGTCCAGATTTTGCGATGTAGTGCTTACAGTTACAGTAAAATCTCCTTTTGTCTCAGTGTTCTAATAGAGTTGGGATAAATAAAAAGTTAAACTCGTACCTGTAACGGCCATCTTGAATTCTCGCAATCTGGAGGCGAATCTGTCAAGAACTTCAGGGGAAAGCGGAAAAACTCCATAAATGCTCTGTGCTCATTGGTCAACTTTTGTAGGCGCGTTCTTTCATTGGACAGAAGCTGCAATCCAAACGGTGGTTCGCTGCTGTGCAACGATACACATGTATACTACAGCAAGAGTACATACACCTGTGATTACATAAAAACTGGTGTTTTTATGGAAATAACAAATGTTAAACTATTTTATATTTTGATCATGAGTAAATTAATTTTAAAAACTGCTACAAGATTGTACTAGTTCTACTGACACAAGTATAAATGCATACTAGTGCACTGTTCAGACACTTAACACATATTTGCATGTGTGTCATTTTGGCATATACAAATTGTTGCTAAAAAAAAGGATCAAAATAACTGTGGTGAAATATTACTTTAAGAAGAGAGTGGAACAAAGGGTGACATATAAGAGTGGAGAATGGTGAACCACATTTAAGGTTTAATCTGAAAGAGACTGGTGGCAGGGGAGAATGTAGTTAAGCAGCAGTCTGCAGAATGACTTGGGACATCAAAAAGAGGAAGTGAGTGAAGGCAGAGGCAAGACAGACAAACAGGCCCAGCTGGAGGTGGCAAAGTTGAGGATGCTAAGGTTTTCATTGGAATGATCAGAGTGGATAGGATTAGAAAGGAGTACATCAGAAGGACAGCTCAGGCTGAGCAGTTGGAAGACAAAGTTAGAGAGGGAAGGCTGAGATGGTTTGGACATGTACAGAACAATGGCAGATATGTTGGACAAAGAATGTCAGCCAGGAGGAGAAGACAAAAACCCGAAAGAAGAAGACAGATTGGTGTAAAAATATATATTTAAAAAAAGACACTTATGGAGTCATGGCAAATCAAGTAAACTCTTTATTACAAAAGAGCATAAAAGTTAGAATTCACCATATAGAATGCAATGCTTTAGACGGTATACCCTACCAACAGGGTTGTCATAAAAAACAAGGCTTAATCTACTTCAGCTCAGCTGTCCTATTCCTCACCACTGTAGACATCCATAGCTGTTGACTACACTTGGACTTGTCATCCCTCGTTATGCTCATTTAACAAAATCACATATTATTTTATAATTCCAGACAATGACTCAGTTCCTATTCAATACTGAGGAAACTTCTTTTCTTGGCTGTGTGTGTATATGTGTGGTGACGCCACTCCACGTCTGCGGTGCCCTCGTTCTCCAGGGTGCCGAGTTTGATCATATACACTAAATAGAAAGAAAACATGGTGTTAATATTTAACGAGCCCAAAGAAAATTTGTACAGAGCAGAGAATAGTAATCCATTTTTTTCTACAACTGTAGTTTCCCCCTGAATGCCCTTACGTCCACCATCAAAATTACTTAAAAATAAATCTTTTTTCTTCCTGGTGTTGCACTTTTTGCACATTTGCATACAATGTTCACACTGATTTATAGTAAAAATGGAAGCTACATAAAAACAGAATGTAAATATTTCATGAAAAATACTTCAGCAACGATGGCACCAAGACATCTCAAAAACTTGGGAGGTGGGAAAAAAAAATGGCTGGAAAAAAGTGGTAATTGTATGAATTCGTGACAGCTCAGTAACATGATTGGGTATAAAAAGAGCTTTTCAGAAGTACAAATGGGTAGAGGTTCACCAATGAGGGAAAAAAAAAAAAAAAAAAACTGTGTCTGCCATGGATGGTTGTGATGTTCAGGTCCTGAGGCTGCAGTGCATTAAAAACAGCCATGATTCTCATGAAAATGACTGCACGTGCTCAGCAACACTTTCAGAAATCATTTTGTAGTAAAACTAATTACAATTTAAAACTTTAAAACACAGATGCTATGTCCACCAGATTAAACCAGGCAGAGACCCTCTGGCTTGCTATCAGTGCTCAGTTCCTGCATCATAGAAATAGTGCAATAGTGCAAAAGTGAAAGATACAGCTCATTTATACTCATCGTGTTGTTTTAATCCTTAAATAAGGTGTAAATTGCTTTGATGTAAATTTGAAAACCTTTTTTTTTTTTACCACAAGAGTTCCATCTACTACTGTGAGGACAGCAGCCATGCATTGTCTAGGGCTTTTATTGTGAAAGGTAAAGACAGGAAAAAAATTCTTTCTCCTATGTATAAAACAAATCAGATTTCTGGTATGGATCAAGGAGGGACAGATGGAAAAACAAAGAATTTCCCGAGAAGATTAACCCACATCAACAATGGTAATTCAGTCTCTGAACTGCGGTAACTTTCCATACTTACATTTCATTTCAAACCTGGGTCCTACTTCCGTCAGCTCTATGTTCTTGTGGTCTGTTTTCTTGTAGGTATGATGTCTGTTAAAAAAAAAATACATGAAATCTTATTCTTTAACCCAAATAGCATTTTGTTTGTATGAAATTTTCACTGAGGGGGTGTTTTGACGCTCACCTGAAAGAGATGAAGTCTTCTTGGTTGGCGAATGTTATCACACGCCTGCTGTCCTCCTTTGGCACTGGAAAAAGATACTTGAGGATATTGGATACCTGCATGAGTAGAATTAATTAGCTGTACGCACAAACAAGTGGTGAAAAAGAATATCAGTGGCATGTGCTGTCCAACACTCACTCACTCACCCTCTTGCCAAGCCGTGAGGTGAAGTTGTGAAAAATGAGGTGGGGGTAGACCTCAGACATGGTGCCTATGTCGGGAACATCGTGCCTCATTACCACATTGTAAAGAGTGAAATAAGCTGTTGGGCCAAATGGCAAGTGGCACACCACCAGGCCATCTGTAAATATATAAGAACAAAAAATGAACTAAGCATGGCTGCTTGAATATGGTGACACTTATAACAAATATTATGGTCAATACTGAGAGCTTAAAAAAACAAAACAAAAACACTCCATTATGAATTTTAAAAGTGTTGAGTTTTCATATTGGTAAAAAAAACTGTGTTGGTTTCTCTAGTGTTGACCTAATGTGAAGACTATAGGCCAGCTAGGGGAAAAAACTAAAACACAGCAATGCACATGTGCAATGGATGTATGAACAAGCCGTACAATGTGGTCTGAAACCACCAACCAGCTTTAGCACTGTTGGTGGATGTTGTGCATACAGAACACAAAACTTCGTAGTCTTTTAACTCTTTACCCCATGAAAGCTGACTAAGAGTAACCATTGAAGCTCTTTTCTGAACTGAGGGTTTCTGTCATATTTCAAGGCTGCCTATAGAACAAAATGACTGAGTGTGAAGTTAGTGAAGGTGAACTTTGCAGCTAAAACCCAGAAACTATTCTAATGATCGTCAAAACATGTCTTTCTTGATATATACTAATGTGTCAAAACTCATCACTCAGGGTAGAGAGGAGGTCGTCAAATATTGTCTTCATGGGAGAAGTATTTACAGAGTTAATGTCACAAAAAAATTATAGAGTGAATAAAGCAAGTATACCTGGCTGTCCTCTTGTCTCATGTACGATGACGAGGTCGGTAACACAGTTAGCTTTGCAGGCTCGTACCAATGCAGGGATCTCATGATTTCCTCTGTTCATTCGCTGGGCCCCAGGGAACATCAACTTTACCTCCTGGAATCACATACAAGATGGGCTTTGCGTGTTATTCTCAACTCAATTTTTAATGCTGATGGTCTACATTGCATTTTTTAAATATATAAAGTTAGAACAAAGTGAGCTGCAAGAGTACTCGCTCTTCTTCTGTGACATCTAGCTCAGTTGGACTGGATGGACTATGAGTCCTTATGCAAACATTCTGAACCCCAGTTTGTTCTCAATAGCTGGGGCAACACCTTGTACAGCATCACTGTCTGTATGTGTGTAGCTAAAAGAGAGCAAAAACTTCAGAAGACAGAAGAGTTTACCACTGACCACAAACCTCAAGTAAAACTCAGAACTACAGCAAGGCATGCAATATGTGGCCAAATTAGGAAAAGCAGCACAGAAGAGGTGTGTGCATGTCAAGCAGCAGTGACAAAGTGTAGAAAATCACACATCTGCACAAATCACAAACTCACTAAAACACATAATACAAATGACTATGGGGGCTGACAAACGACCCTAATCTGTCAGAACTATAGCCCCTTTTCCATTAGTACCTACTCGGATCGACTCAGCACTGTTCGCCACAGTTTTCAGGGTTTTCCATGAGGTCATAGTACCTAGTACCAGGTACTTTTTTAGTACCTGCTCACCCTGGGTTCCAAGCGATCTGAGCAGGTACTAAAATGTTATGTCATCAGACTGCATGCCATCGATTGGCTGGTCAGTAGCGTCACTTGATGAGTCATGAGAGTATCTCATTCATGAAAATCAAAACCGCCATTTTGGAAACCTGGCAACGAGGGAAATGGCTACATAAAACATTGTCGTGGTCTGGCGAAAAGCCACAGACCAAGCAGCGGGTATATTCTTGCCTCGATGTCCACCTTTGTTATAGCGTTCGTGTCGCATATTAATTATGTTGTGGGACGCTCGGTCACATTGCTATGACGACAACCACGCATGTTAGGCACTACTGGATTGTAATGGAAACCCAGTCGATCCGAGTAGGTACTAATGGGAAAAGGGCTCATGAGTGTAACTAGCACAATGTAGCCACTTAAGGGAGGCAACTGTCAATTCAATTTTATTAATATAGCGCCAAATCACACGTGTTGCTTCATCTATTCCTTTTTACATATTGTATTACATCTAGGTGCCATTAGAATACGTTTTTGTTATTTCCACAATATCTGCATACAATACTGTGGTCAACAAGAACCTATAAATCTGAACAATCCATCTTTTTTTCTTTTTCCCTTAAGGCCTAGTTCTACTACCTGTTTTCATGTGTTAAATGGCTCACTTGTCTCTGCTTTTCACTCAAACAAACAACAGACTAATGGAAACACACACACACACACACGTTCGAATCAAGCCGACAGACAGAAGCACCCTTCATCCGTTTTCTCTTTTTGAGATAATGATTGAGTGTAGCTGCTCCCTACACAGACACTCATTTCAGAGGGGGGCAGAGATTCAATTTAATTTCAATCAGTTTTTTTATATATATATATATATATATATATATATTACTGTAAGGTAAATGCCCTACAATAATAAAGAGAAAACCCTAACAATCTAATAACCCCCTATGAGCAAACACTTGGCGACAGTGGGAAGGAAAAACGTCCTTTTAACAGGAAGAAACCTCTGGCAGCACCAGGATCAAGGAGAGACTAGAGAATTGTTGGATTAAGAAATTTGCTGTATCCTTCAAAGAGTTTTGAAGCCTGTCAATAAAATGTATATCAGTATTTTTTACATTTTAATGTAAATGTCTAAGAAAGCACCATGTAACGCCATATTTCTAAGATAGCACTATTTGTAATATTTATTTTTTCATTCACAGGACTCCATTTAAATCTTTAATGCTGGACCTTGCTTGGTTTTAGACGCTGGGCTACATCTGGAAATTATAAAACGTCTATCTCAATTTTTCATGTAATCTGTAATATACAGAAACATCTATGAAAATCATGAAGAACTGAGGTTGAAATAACTGCACATGCCATTAAATATGTGTTGGAATAACATTGACACTGAGGTTGTAGATGCCTCTAAATGCTTGTGCTCAGAAAGTGATCTAACCTTGACAAACATTTTGAGTCTGGAGCTTGGGTCTCTGGATGTAGTGACCATGACTTTAGGATCTTCTACTCCAGCCCATTTATACTCATCATCCACATGAGAGCTGATGCCTGCACACACAAGAAAACACCAAAATTTGGGAGTGAACGAAATGTGAGGAACATGGACAAAATGCTGCTGAAAGAAAGAATGCACAACACTTGCCTTCTGCCCCTTTGTCGTCATACTCCACTAGTTTCTGTAGCTCAAGAGCTTCTTTGCGTATCTCAGTGGGAAGGAGACGATTTTCTGCAGAGAAGTAAAGGATGTTTTACACACTCATGTGTGGTCAGAGCATTTTGGTGCCAACTCTTGTCAAGCAAAATGTAGCTGGAAAAAGGACTGTAATGATCACGCCATCCTACCGTCGAGAGCACCCTTCAGCTTCTGTCTCTTCTCCTCTATTGTTCGGAGTCTGTCCTCCTGTGCCTTCCTGTACAGGTACTCCCGCCTCAGTCTCGCCTCTCGACGCAGCTACACAAACATTACACCAAATTACTCCAAAGAGAGGCCCCTTAACATAAATTGCAAATGACAGTAACTAAAATATCTGATACGTTGAACGGATACATTGTCTGGACTGGAGCAGCCAGAGGTCAAATCACAAACCTTCCAATTCATAGATGACCTGCTCTACTTCCTGAGCCACAGCCATCCCACAACATCAAGGATGTAAAAGCAGTTAATCTATACTCAACAAAAATATAAACGCAACACCTTTGTTTCTGCTCCCATTTTTCATGAGATGGACTTAAAGATCTAAAATTCATTCCAGATACACAATATTACCATTTCTCTCAAACATTGTTCACAAATCAGTCTAAATGTGTGACAGTGAGCACTTCTGCTTTGCTA
>VVHJ01025411.1:748-21041 GCA_015107715.1 Tylochromis polylepis
CCTTTTAAAAAAAAAAAAAATTTAATAAAAAAAAAAAACCAAAAAAAAACCCCCAAAAAAAAAAAAAAAAAAAAAAAAAAAAAAAAAAACTTTTTGAAAACACATCAGATGTCGATGGATTAAAAAAAAAAAAAAAAAAATCCAAATCATGCTGGATATCTGTACGGATATGTACCGGGATAAGGTGTTAGGAATGAAAGGATGCCACATAATTTGATGGAAATGAAAATGATCAACCTACAGAGGGCTGAATTCAAAGACACATCAAAATGAAAACAGGCAAGTCCAATTTTCCAATATTTAACTGCAGCAACTCAAAATGATACCAGGTAGTTTGTATGGCCCCCATGTGCTTGTATGCATGACTGACAACATCATCTTAATGAGATGATGGATGGTGTCCTGGTGGATCTTATCCCATATCTGGGCGTCACTGAGCTCCGAGTTGCAACCTGACAGTGTCAGATTGACCAAAACATAATGTCCCAAATGTGTTCTATTGGATTTAGGTCAGGCGAGTGTGGGGGCCAGTCAGTGGTATCAATGCCAGGCCCACAGGCTACCCTCATGATGTTTCTGATTGTTTGGTTAGAGACATTCACACCAGTGGCCTGCTGGAGTGCATTTCGTACCTCGGCAGTGCTCATCTTGTATTGATGGCCACTGCCAGAGGGTGGAGGAGTTGCACCCTCTGTAGCAGGTATTGCCTCATGCTAACAGTAGTGACACTAACCCAAGCCATATGCCGAAAAACCACAAATGCAAGTAAAGAAATGAGGAGGTAAAAAAATGTCAGTAGCCTCCACCTGTAAAACAATTCCTGTTTTTGCGGTTGTCTCATTGTTGCCCCTTGAGTGTGATTGCTGTTAATTTCATTAACACCAAAGCAGCTGAAACTGATTAACAACCCTTATGCTACTTAACTGACCAGATAAATATCCCAGAAGTTTGAAGTGTTCCTTTAATGTTTTTGAGCAGTGTATTAGATTCATGACACACCCACCATTTTCCACACACTGGAGCTGTTGTTACGGTGCTGAACTTCATACTGCAGCTTCATCCACCCTGTCTCCACATCTGAAGATGGAGGAGGCTTCCAGCTCAGCAGTATGTCATAGTGAATGCCAGTCAAACTCACATTCAGCAGTGTCCAGTTCAGGCTGACAGGAGGATCTGGTTGCACTGCAGAACAAAGTCACTTTAGAGCACTTTTTCATCAGTAAGGGGGCTGGTGTCAGGAAGTCTTCCACTGGACTGAACTAATTAATTTGTTGAGTAATAACAGACCGATCCTTACATCATTGTCCTTGACTGTCTCTTTCACTGCCTACATGAAAGAAAGCAAAGACCAGAACATTGCATATGACTGCTGAACTTGTTTTTACAAAGCAACTGGAATACATGTACTACTGTAATCCCCTCTTCTTGGAATGTGGTTGCAAGTCATCCTGAAGCAAGATTTCAAAACCTGACATCAAGCCTTTAGTCACATTCTGCCCGAGAGAATTAGTGAAGTCAGTCACTGATGGTTTGGCTCGCCGTCAATGTTCAGATTCAATCATGTTGAAACAGGAAGAGGTTTTCCCAAACAGTTGGCACAAAGTTGAAAGCACATTGTTGTAGATATTTCTATGAAAAATAGGCTTAGACTAAACAATACAAAAAAGGAAAAATGTTATCAAAATATCCGTAGATGAAAGTCATGTGTGCTCAGTGCTCTATAAAGATCCTAAATAAATGTTTTCACAACAGTAAGTGAAAACTTTGATCTGCATGAGGCGGTAGAGGAAAAGCTGTAAGACATGTCTCTTCTCCATTTTTAAAATTTTCCGTTTATTGACGGATACGGATAGATTGGCAAATAGCTGATATCGGCCTATAATATCTGCCTGCCAATAAGTCCTTCATATATAAAGCATTAAAACAATAAAACAGAGGGATATGCCGCCTGGCGGGGTACCGACAATAACCCAAACCTTTCAGGCTAAGGGGTAAAAAAAACTGCATCCCTAGTTTTTCTTTTTTAAGAATACTGGATGTGTAACAATTTGAGAGTGGAGGATGATGTAAAGTGACAGATCAGCAGAAATGTTATATGGCTGTGACCATTTAAGGCTTCAATATACAAGCAAGAGCATTTTAAAATCAGTTCTGCAGGACACTAGAAGCCACTGTAGCTCTGTTAAACCTGGAGAGATTCGCTTTTATTTGTTCTGCAGCTCCTATGAGGCCTGAACAATGTGCAAATGCTAAGACTCGTGGGAGATGTTATCTATAATTGCACAGGCTATCATAGGAAAGAGGACCTGAACTCAGGCCATAACCCTTTATGTTAACCAAAAATTCACTTTTTAAAGTTTTCTCTAGTGAATTATCAGAAACAGATAAACCTCTACATCATAGACATTAAATTGGAGGTTTTCTGCTGAAAGCAACATCTCCTATTATACTTATAACACAACAGAAACAAAATTTTGTAACAGAGCTCAAAAGTATTGTTCACCCCTGAACAATATAGCCATAGTCATACAGCCACCTCGTGTACTTGTGATGGCACGACAGTTAAAAGTGGTAACAGTGTAACATGTGAAACTTTACAACTGTAACTTTTTATTAGTTTTCTCTAACATAAAAATTTCAGTGTATGCAAAGAAGCAGTGAACTCACCAATGTCATTAACAAAGAAACCCCTCTCATCATAGAGGACGGTCTCATCCCTGGAGCGGAGCTGGACGTTGTAATACGTCCAGATCGAGGTGTGGTTCTGATCGAAAAAGCACTCGTTCTGAGTCTCTGTGCTGTAGAGAGGACATTCAGTCCAATTTTTAGAAGACAGAGGAGGGGGTCTGAGAGGTGGGGGACAGGAATCAGTGCGTTAGTCAGTTAAGAAATCCTTGAGCAGCACAAGGTCACAAAAAAGTGTTGTTCCAATGTGTGCACGAAATGGGATTTTATGGTAATCTGCAGATAAGATTATGACTTACCCTGCTAATAAATGGCATTTTGTTTTGAGGGGAATTATAGATGATTAAAAAAAGAGGCAGTATTATTAACTAATCTTCTAAATATTGTTTGATTTTTGAGGATTAAACAACTGTGTTAAATGAACTCATCAAGTATTACATGTATATAAAATGCACACAGTTTATCCAACTTTAGTTCTATTTTAACAATCTAGCTTCACAATCAAGCAACACAGCTGATAACACATAAAATTTGGCCAAAAGATTCATGGGTCATAAAGGTACTGCAGGTCGGCTACAAGAGGTTGTTTATCATAAATAAATAATAAAAAAAAACAATTTAACTAAACTCCTTATACTCCTTATAAAATGCTCCAATTTTAGAGAGATAGAGCTATATAATTTTGAAAGGTCACATCTTTTAAACTTTTACAAAACTTCTCAGAAAAAGGTTAAGATGCATTTCTGCTGGCTGAATCAAATCATCCTTTGGGTTTAATCCTTATTAGATTCTATAGGATAAAATCTTTTGGGATTTGGTTCCAACACTGAATAGATTTTTCTACTGAAATTTCCTATTGTGACTTTAAGACTTGAGTTTTGTCATTTAGATTAAAATTCTCATGAAATATTTGCATTATAAAAAGAAACTGGAATAATGAAATGAAACAAAGTCAGAGGATTTATGCAAACTGGGCTGTAACAGACAGTTTGGAAATGGCTGGGGATGGACTGGAACTGGGATTTTAATTATTCCTCTTTTATCTTTTTATTGCATTTGCTGACAATTAGAAAATTCACTTTCCTGGTGTGAAAAATGCGTACTTAAAAAGAGTATTTAAGACGATAAAGCGTAAACTGCCCTAAGTTAGGTTGTAACATTTAACATGCCTAAGCTGGACTTTGCTTTGTCAACAGTGAGCGGGTGACCCATAAGTTTACATTTTTACACATTAGAGGTATAAACCCAGTGGCCCCGATTGACCCAAGCAGCTAAATGATGGTGTATCTACACATAAAGTGTTTCTACTGTTATTTTGTTCACTTAACAGGCTGAAAACACTTCTACTCTAATACTTTAAAATCATTTCTAAGGCTGCAAACAACTGGAATTTTCCTCACAATACATACATGTAGAAACTCAGCCTTTAAAGCTGTGCTTAAGAACCTGCAGATGTGCGAATGCCTGCACAAAACAGGCACCTATCACCCATGTTTTTCCTAATCTTTCCCCCCAAAAAAGCACTCTGGTAGCAATGAGAAAGCTATTCTCCTCACAAATTTCTAAAGTAGAATAAGCGGAGTGCTCCGGGATCAGAGAGGTTCTGGAAAGCGCCGACATTCCATCTGCAGCGGAAAGTCATCATGTCGGGGGAAGCACAGCCAGTGAGGTGTGGACGTCTCTCAGAGAGAACTGAGGGAAACGGGGAGAGAGGGACAGAGGGGAAGATTACACATAATTATCTTTAATACAGTAAATATCTAACTTTCTTTTCTTTTCCTTGTTGCAAGTATTATAAAATCTCCTTGCTTTTGAGGACTGCAAAGACACACTTCAGTGACAAGCTAATAATGGTAATCTAACTCCACTGAGGAGTGCAGCCACAAGGCGAGTATCAGCAGTTTCCTGGAAGTCCTTTTATTGCTCTTTAAGAGAAAGCAGCAGCTGGAGAGTTCAGTGCCACGACGCTCACGGAACAAACTATTTGCTTTTGCCTTACCTAGAAACACAGTTACACAGAAAGAACCACTTGGAATCTGTTTTACTGCCTGAATAAACTCAAAACACATGTGCACAGAGCACATTTCTGCAGTTTCCTTGTACGATACTCTGTCCCAGATCCTGTCTGTGTGAACTGTGATCATGATGCAAAGGTGAAAAATGTGAGCATAATATGGTTTAACTGGTCTTTTCTGTACCGAATAAAAAAAACATATTTAATATAAACTGGCTGCAGAAATCAGTGTTTAAGTGGTGCATGATTTAGCCCTGCTTCTTTTTCTCCTCACGCACTAATGTGCATGCTCAAAACATTCAACAATAAGGTCATTTTTGCCCAGTAACATAACACCACTTTAAACTTTTGTTTAAACAATACTGATGACGCCAAATATCTACTGCGCTCTTGTGGCATTCAGATATTTTTCTTTTAAGATATGCATGGGGCTTTTATTGTGGTAGCCATAAAAACTGATTTGGACAAGGCTTGGACAATCTGATTGAATGTGGGCGGTTTCCAAAACTATGTGAAAAAGATCAGTAGTTTTTTTTTGTGTTTGTTTTTGAACCCAAAAGCATAAACGAGTTGTTTTTCATTTTACTGCAAATGCTGAACTCATGATAAAATGCTGTGTATATGTTCACTTTCACAATTTATAGTTACGTAAATGTTTAGACATGTTTAAGGTGTATTTATATAGGACCTTTCTGGTGATCACAAAGTGGTTGCCAAGTCTCCTACGTCTTGAGCTGCTCTTTAAAAGTTTCACTAGAGTCCACAGATCTCAAATGTAATGGTAGTGAATTCCCTAGTATAGGAGCTGCAACCTTGAACACACTGTCTCTCCCTTAGGTTCCCGTCTAGAACGAGGAGGTTTTGATCAGAAAAACTCAATGGCCTGCACGTTATGTATGGGTGTAAGAGTTTGCTAATGCAAGCAGGAATTTGACCATGCAGACTGCCTGTGTCGGTTCTCAGTCATCCAGGTCATGGCAGTCTAAGAAAAGAAGGTTGCTGGACTTCTTTAAGTTTCCTGACGTTTCACCGCTCATTCAAGAGGCATCTTCAGTTCTAAGTCCAGTCGCCTTCTTTCCAAGCTCCTTCGACTGACCATGACGAGCTCTGAAAGTGTACACCAAGACCTTAAACTAACTTTATGGGGAGTCAGTGCAAAGACAACACAATAGGTGTCACATGAGACACCAGAAACCTTCAGTATTACCTGCTGTAATTAAGCTGTATTTAACTAAAAATCCACTTAGTCTTTCTGAACCTTCACACTACGTTACTGTTTAAATGAATAAAAATGGGGATGATAGGTGATCCAGAATCCTGCAGTGAAAGCACTTACAGGGACTAGGAAAGAGATTCCATTTCTCCCATATTATCACTGGCTGCCTGCTAAATCCAGATTTGACATTAGAGTCCTCCTCACATACAAAGTTCTTAAGGATCAGACCCGATCGTATCTCAAAGACCTCATAGTATATTATCCCAACGGTGCACTTCTCTGTCAGACGGCTGGCTTGCTTGTGGTTCCTAGAGTTTCTAAAAGAGGAATGTGAGGCAGAGTCTTCAGCTATCAGGTCCCTCTCCAGTGGAACTAACTCCCAGTTCAAGTTCAGGAGGCAGGTACTCTTCTCTACTTTTCAGACTGGGCTTAAAACTACAACCTGAGGGACCTCCCGTGATTTGCTGGGTACCTCACCCCTATTCCCCTCTGTCCTTGTTTATCATCATCATATTTTCATGCCATTAAACCTTGTGTCTCTTCTCCCCTGAAGTCCCATTTGCTTTGTTCTTGCTCCTTCCTGCAGATGTCTCTGTTTCCGGAGCTTCATGTTCCCGGTGTGTGTTTAATGAAGCCTTGAACCTGCCAAATGTCTCCTTTGTGTGCCGTTTGTCATCTCTCCCTGCTAAACTTTGCACTTTCCCCTCGCTCTCCAACCACTTGCACCAGATGGCTGCCCCTCCCCAAACCTCCACCGCTGTCGCAAAGTGCAGCTCAGAGCGGATCGGCCTCGATTTCGGTTTTCTCCAATATTATAGAGACTTTACCTTAAAATAAAAAAGCACCTCGAGGGGACTGCTGATAACTGGTGCTACAGTTTTGGACCCAAGTTTTGGGAGCTCACAGTTTCCACTTTGTTCCTTTTCTCTTATGAAAGGTTGTCAGTGTCGTTCATATTCTTTGTGATTAGTTTATGATCTCCCCAGGGACCTCAGTCCCTGCATTTTATTCGGTTATCTTTGGTTTGGGTACTCTGTGTGTCTAGTTTACTGTTTGTAAAGCAGTTTTAATTTAGTGCCTCGTGTTTAGAAGTTTTGACATCTTTATTTTCGGAGCTTCCCTATTCATTCTTTATGGTGTCTTGTTTTTCTACCTTTGTTGTTTGAGTCTTCAGGTGTTATCTTTATTTAATGATGTCTTTATGGAGTTTGTGTTTAGTTAATTCCCTGTGTTTGTCTTTGTCTTTTAGTGTTTCCCCGCCCTGTCTTCTTGTGTAGACATGATCAGTATGTTTTCTTGTCGCACTTGGTAAGTGTTTGTATTCTTTTCTGTGTTTGCTTCCTTTAGAAACTGTGCAGTTTTACTTCTTGTTCTTGCCCTTTTCTGATCTTTCTCAGGTGTTTTTGTCTCTCACCTGTTTTCAGCCTGCCTCTCTGCATTTGGGTTCATCTTTTTTAATAATATTTGCATGATATCAAATCTGAGATGTGGGATTAAAAAAAAACAACATACTATTAAATAAGTGAAAAGGTAATAAGCTTTGCCAAATAAAAGGCACTTGGTTCAGTAATCCACATATGCAGAAAACCTTTAATTAAGGAAGCTGGCACTTTCACAAAACAAATCAGCTGCGCTGATGAGAAGGGTGATTTTTTGGGGGGCTTTTTTCTCCCCAAATGAAACCCAAGTAAAAACTGGTATTATCTCATCTTAAAAACAGTTAAGTTTTGCGGCCATCATGTCCTTTTACACTATAAGCTGTTTTTTTGTTTGTTTTTTCAGATTTTTCCCATTGACCTCCTGAATTTTAATTTATTGTACACTGGTCAAAAAATCCAAAGGTACACTTAGAAAACACGTCAGACCTCAGATGCTGGATATCTACACTGAAATGGACTGGGCAATACGTTAGCAATGAAAAGATGCTACGTCTTTGATAGAAATGAAAATTATCAGCTTATGGAGGGCTGAATTCAAAGACACTCTGAAAACCAAAGTAAAAAGAACAAACAGCAGGTTAGTCAATTTTGCTGAAATTGCAACTGAAAATTGTACTCTGTAATCTGTATGGCCCTCGCGTCCTTTATGCACGCAGAGACATTCACAACAGTAGACTGCTGAATGTCATTTTGTAGCTCTGGCAGTGCTCATCCGGTTCCTCCTTCCACAAAGGACCAGATACCATCCTGCTGATGAGTTAAGGATCTTCTACAGCCTTGTCCAGCTCCTAGAATTAACTGCCTGTCTCCTGGAATCTTGAGTCATTGCTGGGAGACACAGCAAAGTACATCTTGTATGTTGGCGCTATCTATTCCGTGTATTTTGTTGACTTTGGTGGTAACTCTTGTTGTTTGCAAATGTGCTACTTAAATTAAAGGTTGACTTGCCTTGACTAAATGTGGTGTGTATGGACAGCAGTCTGCATGGGAGATGGGGATATGTTTGTTAAATGTCAAGTAGGTGTCTTTCTAAACAAAGCTGTTTAAAACCTTTTATTACCAGCTGTTAGGTAAACACAGCAGTAGCTGTGTTCAGCTGACCACGAAGGATAACACAAGAGATAGTAATGTGAGAATGAGATGACTCCTTCACATCTGAGAGGCAGGAGATGAAAAGCTTTGGCTTGCTTCACAGAAAAAGGCATCATGGGTCAAGAATAACCTGTGTATTCGATTCCCTGCTCCTCCTCAGAACTGTGTCAGGATTAGGAGAATAATTAATTTGACACTCAGCTATGTGGTGGATTCCTGTAGCTCAGTTTAGTGATAAATGAAAACATGGAACATTTCTTTTAGTTGGTATGTGCTTGAATGTAAGTGTTCGAGTACATTATTATCAATTACTCTTAAACTGTAGGCAGGGCCTCTTTGACAGGCGGGGGAGCAATGCAGGTATTTTTTTCCCCTTTTAAAAGGAAAAAAAAAAATCAACAAATGAGAACTTTCTGATGCAATTGCACTTAACGTCTGGTGAAATTCAACTTTGATCTCTTTATATTGTTAATTATTGACAAAAACTGTGTGTGTGGTGGGGGGGAATGCAGTGGGTCAAGCGGAAATAACTTCTAGAACCAGAAGAATGGATCCTATGGATTTTTCTCAGTTTTATTGTGCCACTATAGACCATGAAATTAAGAAAAAAATAAAACAAAAAATTTCTTACAATTCTAGCTCTCTACTGTTTATGGTGAGACACCTTTCGTATAAATCAATAACTTGCAGATTTGCTGGTGTACTTTGGATCACTGTCCTGTTGCATGACCCACTTTTGCACTCAGACAGATAGCCTCGTATTTCACTATAAAATATTTTTGAATACAGAGGACTTCATGGACAACTTAATGAGTGCATCCAAAGTGCTCGAATCATCACCCCTCCTCCACAATGTTGATAGTCAGCACGAGGTACGCTGATCTACATGTATCATGACAGGATGCTGTTCCAGAAGCCTTTGGGTTTGTTCAGATGCAACTTTGCAAACCTAAAACATGCTGCCGTGTTCTTTTTAGAGAGAAGAAGAATCTTCTTTTTGCCTAGAAAGTCTTCCAGACAAGTCATACTGTTCAGTCTCTTTCTAATTGTACTGTCAAGAACTTTTAACATCTAACATGCTAACTGAGGCATGTAGATTTTAGGATGTAGCTTGGGGGAGATTTTGTGGTTTTTCTGAGTATTACAGAGTATGACCTTGGGGGGAATTTGCTGTGTATTCATTCCTGGAAAGATATGGCGTTGTGTTAACATGAACCTGGATGCTCCAGACCAGCAACATGCCCAAACCTCTTTTTATTATAACGCTGGTCACACTTGCTAATAATGGAAGCAGTAAGGATGTACTTAGTTTTTCACATGACTGCACAGAGTCGTGTGAAAACTCTCTTTTTCACATGACTCTGTGCAGTCATGTGAAAAACTAAGTACATCCTTACTGCTTCCATTATTAGCAAGTGTGATATATACAAAGTAATCTTATAAAGTGGGTAATTTCATTCAAAATGCAAATATAGCTATTTGCATCTGACATGCTGGCCCTCAAATGGTTTTCCCCATATGTTCCTGACTGAAAGTGTGATTCTACCACCACAGTGACACCATCATTCTTGAATATACAATCTATGATCTCTAAGGACATGTAGGCATGTGACTGGGGAAATATAGTTTGCATAAAACAATGACACTGAGGTTTGAATACGGTCTCTGTATGATTAGAATTAAAAAAGGGGATTACCAGTGCCATGATATTTCTAACATTATCCAAGTGCTGTAAGAGCGTATTACTTTTCATGGTAATGAAAAGTGTTAAATAATACAATGGGCAGAAACTATGTTGACCATTCTGGTCAATCAGTAACATTATGTGGATATGTAATGTCTTCTAAATAAGGCATGTTATTAGTCAGAATGCCCAGCAGGCTACAAATTAATCGTAATTCATTCAGCTCCACCAGTTAAAACAATAAAGTGCTTTCAAATGAATGCAACTTTAATTATGATCCAATAAAATGATAAGAGGTGAAATTATTACTCAATCAATGGCAATAATATTGCTGTGAAATAATTATGATTTGATCTGCTTTTTCAAAAACAGCTTCCCTGCTTTAAATTGTCTTAGAAGGGGAAAAAAATGGAAGGGTTGTGTTTGAGATAAGTTGCGGGCTTATATAGACCAAATAATATAATATAATACTATGAAAGGGTAAGCAGAGTAATTTTACTTTAGAAACACTTTTGCTAACAACATTTCTGTGCTTCCAGGGTTTATTTTATTTGTATTTAAAGTACTGAGTGAAACTGAAAAAGAAGACAAAATGGAAAAAGTGTATTGTCCTACAACGCATTATACACGTTTTATATAGTTGGGCCATTTGAAGGCAGAGAAGTGATTAAAGAAACAAGACTGGCTTGCGAACTGACAGGCTTCATTTTTGCGCTTGTGCATCAAAGTGCTGCTCTGTTTGCTTAGCAGCCGCCAAGCAGAGTTCACTTGTGAAGCAAGTAAACATGTGAGGAGTAGTTCTGGAGCAGCAGATATCATTAGAGCTACAAAACACACAGATGGTTTCCAAGATGGCAATATCAGCTTACAGCTTGTTCTCATTACAGGGCTTCTCTTACAGATCTGCCACGAGCTTACGGAGTAAACATGTTTACTGCATGTTTTTTCTCAGAGGCCTCCTGGCAGTCTATTTCAGGGTAAAACAAAACACCCTCGTGTGATTTGTTTTGATAAGATGCGTTTTCTTTTTAGCTCTGATTTTGAAGGGATATAACGGATAAATTAATTTCCTTTTAACAGACTGCCTCGTACTCTTACCAAATCTACCTAATTAATCAGTTCATGTTTTTCCCCATATTGCACCTGTTAACCTGTGCTCAGCATATTGGTGAGAAGCCTTCATTAATGTCTTTCCTGTGAGCAGACAGCGAAAACGGTGATTTAGAGATTCACATGCTCAGACATCAATAAGTGCACTCTCGGGGGGAAATGCCTTACGCGCTGCATTTAGAAAAGCCATTTCCTTCCTTGGCTAAGAGCCACAAAGCTCTCATCGGTGATTAAAGTTCCAGCCTTTTAGTAACCCAACAAGCTTTATGGGCAAATCATGGACAGGAAAACAGTTTATTCATGCCAAAAAGCAACAATATAACCTCCTAAGAGAGGAAATGCTATTTTATCAAGGACAAATGGCCTGATTTCTAAGTAATATCCCCTGTGGTGCTCTAGTAGCAAAGAGGAAAAACACTTGTTGACCCCTACAGAGACCACTCAATTCCTAGAAGTAGTACCTCCCACAGCTGGTGCTCCAGTATAGCTGGAAAGTGAGGGGAGTTATTTTTGGCTATGTGCGCTCTAAAAAGAAATATACTATTTGTTCCAATGCTATAGCTTGACCCAGATGAGCGTATAAGTGGCCAAATGGAACACGAAAGGAGAGAAGAAGGAGCAAAACACCCCTTACAATGTGGCAAAGCTATATAAAAGGTTTTGTTACTTTTAGGTGTAAAAAAAAAAAAAAAACAAAAAAAAACTTGTTAAAGATCAGAATTTAAGATGTGCTAGGTTAAAACAAGCGCTTCGTCAGAGTTTGTAGGATATTTGTCATCACTGTAATGAGCATATCAGGTTAGGGTTATCAATAAATCATGTTTGAAAGAGATAATGTTGACTTTTGATGTGAAACAAGAATAAAACAGTTGAAGTTGACTGATTGTTGGATTTTTTCTTCAGCTCTTTAAAATCCTCTAACTTCTTCCTTTGCTTTTATTGTCATTAGTTTGCCCACCCAATGAAATTCACTGACATATAAAAGCCAGTTAAATTTCTTAATTATTTCATTTATGTTTAACTGTTTCATTTTCAAAATGCTAGAGGAAATGCCATATTTAGTATGGTATTTTATGCCTCATTGGTTGCAGCACTTTCTCATCCCCAGGGCATCAATTAGTGCCGTTTTGTCAAAACTACTGGTGTGCCAGGTGAAAAAAGGCACAAGCTGTCCTTTTACATCTTTCCCTGATGCACCACGTTAAGGCTTAACTGAGCTCAGCTGGTCCCTCCCAACTCATTATTTCTCAACAAACAGGGCCATTGTTGTGAAGGGGCTTGTTTAAATCCAAACCAGTCCTCTTCTTTTCCTAACCATGCAGATTTTACCACCTAAACCCAACAGAGTAGTTTTCAGTGCCAAATCTAACCAGTGAGTGGAAATAAAAGTTAAAACAAGGCAGAAAAAAAACCCCAGTAAAAAAAAAAACAGTAAGTGAACTGAAATGAACTGGTTCTTATATAGCGTTTTTCTACTGGAGCACTTAAAGCACTTTATACAACACTTCTCATTCACCCATTCACACCTATTCATACAAGCACTTTTCTACACCTAAGGCCGTTCTATCTAGCATTCACACACATTCATACTCCAATGAACACATCGAAGAGCAACTTGTGGTTCAGTATCTTGGCCAAAGGTTACTTAGGCATGCAGACTGGAGCAGCCAGGGATTGAACTGATTGGTAGATGACCTGCGTTACACCCACCCACTATTGATCCTGGAAATTGTTGTCTCTCAGAGGCACTGATGTGAAAGGACACCTTGTGTGTAATGGGGAGACACATGAGGCAAATAACAAAGCTGCATCATAAAATCTGCCAGAATGAAAACGGTTTGAAAATCAATCCGGCTGTGGTTATAAGGCTCCACAAAGCTGAGAGAAACTGAAGGTTTCCCCTTTTGTATTCATCTTGTAAATATGTATATAAACTGAACTTTTAACATTGGACATGGTAATATAAGTAAGAGGTTGGGTTAGGGGTAAAGTGATGCTGAGAATTAGCAAAATACAACCAGCTAGCATATCCACCCTTTCTTTGTTTGCCTCTATGTTCAAGTAGCTTTTAGCCTGTCTGCATGACAACATAAAACACTGAGCACTCTCTATAAATATACCTGAATATGCAGAATCTGTAGGTAAAAACAGTATTTTGGGTACTGAGTAGCATGATCACATTTTAGCGGACAAACATTTGTGAAAGATTGTTTCTAAAGAGTTCTCTAAATTTTGAGTATAGTACTCTAATGAGAGTGCTGCAGCAATTGAAATTTACCTCCTCTTAAATATTAACTGTATGTGGTATTACCGCAAAGTGGAATCATTTAGGAACCACAGCGATGGCAGACCAAGTAAAGTTACTGGTTGGGATTGCCGAGAGCTGATGGGTATAGTGTATAAACGTCACCAACGATCTGCTGAGTCACTTACTGCAGAGCTCGAAATTTCTATGGCATTAACATCTCAGCTCTCAGCCATATGGCATGTGGTCGCCCGCTCAACGCACTGACCTAAAACAGCGCCCATGCCTAAATACAATTTTAAGGCTTCAGGCAATACTTTGATGATGATTTGGCCTTTTTAAATTTATTTTGATTCTGAAAGTCCTGGCTACACCAGAAGTCCCAGAATAGGTTCTCATATTACACACTTAGATCATGAAGTTTATATTTGTGTTGTAGATATTCCTCCCACTGGGCAAGCAGCCATTAACCATGGTGACACCAAACCAATAAGAATCCCTCCACAACATTTGAGATCACTGGAGTGAGTCAGAAATGTACAGGCCACTACAAGCTGGCAAGCGTGTTGCCAAATCTACTTTTAAAAAGAACCCTTTTTACTTGAGACTTCACTGTTTTCAATCAACAAGTTGTTCTCAGTCTCATTTTTTTCTAGAGCAGCAAACACTCCTGTCAAAACACAGCGGCCTTGTAAAATCCCACCTAAAGGCCACCGAACACAAAGAGGATAATAGCAAACAGCAGGAGATCATGTTCTTTGTCCACACCTCTGCTAACTCACTGAGCATTATGTAACAAGAAAAAGCACCGGATGTCTGTGTGTGACATAAATGGCCAACACAGACATAGTTAATCAGTGTGGATAAAACACAGCCTATGTGTCCACATACACAGCATTTCTACTTCCATTTGCAGAGTGTTTGGTAGAAAGCCAGGCCTCTACGAACTGAACAGCTTCCCATTGTTTAACAACAGCGGCGTGCTCTCTGTTCAGAATTCCTGGGAAGGCACTTCACTAGAAATCTGCTCTCTGCTCGCAGAGGCTCTCTGTGAAAGTGTTATGCAACCCATTTCATTTTCTTTTGAATGCCAAACCAGCACAGAAAGTATGCAACTATTAGTATTTTACATTACACTAGACTCAAAGTCTCCTGTGACCATTAAAATCATCCTAATCTCAGTTAATAGTTCCCCAGTTATTATGGTGTTCCTCAGTTTTTGTTCCCACAAAACGGTTCACCAGCATCTGAAAATCTGGCTAGTAGAAGGTACCAGATGTCATAGCAGTAGAGTTGCAAAACACAACCAAAGGCATGAGTAAATGTCATATAATAACTATGCTTTCAAACCTGAATCAGGTCTTCCACAGCTGTACAAACATGCATGCTCATTTCTTGAAATAAATATTCAAAATCATACCTGGTTCTGAGGCCGACTGCAGCACCGAAGCAGTGAAGATGTGAAGCATGAAGAGGAGCATGGTGAGAGTGGGAGCCATGTGTAGAGCTGTGGAGGAGACATCCGGCTAATGTTAAGTTTCTCAGTGCAGTCCACCCAGCTGAACCACACAGCCCACGAAGGCCCAGCCCACTACAACCATTAAACCAGTACGTTCCCACCGTGGGTGGAACTAGACCTAAACCTCAGCTGAGGCACAGTTATTCAAGTCACAGAATTTTTTTCCTGGTTTATTAAAATGTGCTGTTCCAGCTTCCAATGCTAAACTCATTACTACTTCTACTACTGCCACACTGCTGCAGGTGCTATACATTAAAACATTTTGAGATTGTTACTAAAGCGTAAAAGTTATGGTTTCAGTTTGCTTATAAGAAAAGTGGACCAACTTTATTAAACTACTAAAGATTCTAAAATAATATAACAATATACAATGCTTAATGCATGTAGAAGACCAGCTGTACTAAAAACAAGAAAACAAATATTATATATTTCAGAAGTCTCCGTCCTCTCCCTCTCCATCTTCCTCCCTCTTTCTCTGTCCATTATTCACAAGGTAACAGTGAAACAGAATTTATAACAAAGTCATAACAATATTTTAACTGAATATAGGTTGCTGCTGGCCATGGACAGTAAAGCCCAGTTCAACCAGAACAGGAACAGGAAAGCTTTAACAAACTAAGACAATAAAGTACATCAGCAACTAGTTATATACCAACAGAAACGAAGCTCAGAAGGTTAAAATTAGCTAGCCAGTGGTTTTGATGCTATTTAAAGGGCAAATAAACATATGCAGACACTTTAAGTCACTTTGATCAGTCTTCATCATCAGAACAATTTTCACTTTAGCAAAATACATTGTAAAACATGTTGTAAAAAATGTGTTTTAAATCTGCACTGCTGATTTGTGTCATTAAATTACCTCTTCATCTTCCTCCTGGGTTAGCGTTAGAAGTTGGAAAATAATGCTGAAATGCAAAACTATTGCTGATATTATTTTTTTGACTACTATGGTTTGGGGGGTGCTTGAACACACAAAATCTTTTCTGATAAGTTTTTATTTTTACTTAATTTTGACGTTTTGCTTTTAATTCAGTTAGTTTGCTTGTTTCAGTTTAGTTTTTAATGTTTAGTTTCAATAAAGTTTCTAGCAGCTTTAATCTTCTATTAATTCTGATCTAGAGTTAGAAACATCAGTACAGGTGTTACAATGAAAAACACAGAACTTTTTGAAAGCAGTTGACTCACGGTTTTTGATCGGCAAGTGGTTGCTGGAAGCTAACAAGCCCCCACCAACAGGTTAGGGAATACACCTTTTTCACTAGCAACCAGTGGTTGCCAGGGGCTCGCTGTGTGACTGAGGCCTTTGTTAAATACACGGCTTAATTCCCCCAAAATGGATTAAGCCTCTTCTTAGACTAAAACTCTTTTCAGTGGAGTTGTCACTGATTTTTTTTTTCCTTTTAGTCTTTTATTAGGTTTAATCCATGTTTTTGGAACTGGCTAGTAAAATTCTTTATAGGTAAGCTTTCAGTTTAAGAGTAAGTGACATTTTCAGATTCGCCCGTCATTTGCGTGTCTAAGAAATTTCTGAGCAAACAAGCTAGCCCAGTGTCCATGTTAAGCTAGTTACTTGTTTTTCCAGACACCACTACATGCTAAATCTTGTGCACCATCATAATTTAATGGATGCATTTCTTGTCACCTGCGTTAAAGTCAAGAATGAAATCACTTTATTATATGAAGCTCAGAGTGAGACAAAGAAAGCATTTCTTATCTGCAACTGCAGCCAAAGCAGAAACTGCAGCTTCCTAACGTGACAAAATGATGCAGCCGTGAGACAGTTACACTCACCAGCACCTTAATTAGGTACACCTTGCTAGTGGCGACTTGGACCAACAGGTTTAACAAGGTGCCAACATGGTGATAACATTATGCAATTGCTGCAGATTTGTTGACTGAGTGGGAAAATCCTTTCAGATCAGCAGTTCCTGAAATACTCAGACCAACCCATCTGGCACCAACAGCCATGCCACGTTCAAAGTCACTTCAGTCACCTTTTTTCCCCCAATTCCAATGCTCAGTTTGAACTTCAGCAGGTCATCTTGACTGTGTCTACATGCTTAAATGCAGGCTTATCAGATATATTTACAAAGCAGCTGAGCAGGTGTACCTAACAAAGTGGCCAGTAACTGTATATCCATAGTAATATTTCAGCAGCTGTCTTTCAAAATTGCAACCTCTTTAATGACATGTTTTATTATCTTTTTGTTACAGAAAGATAGGGATGAATGGAAAAGAAACCCCACAGTTAAAGCAGCAAGGACCAGCAGGTTAAGAAATGTGTTTTATTCATTATGTTTCTTGGTATTCACACACAATCCATCTTTCTTGGAAAGACATATTTCGAAATACTAAACAGATTTGTTCTAAACGTGACATCCAGCCAGTGGTGCTGGATTCCTGCCAGCTCTTGTGAAATCCAACCTTACTACTTCTCTGGGATCTAGTTCGCTGACACCAGTTTACATTTTTTCGGTGCCAAATTAATCCACCCAGAACTCAGTCAGTTCTGTGAGTTTTTGATTAGAGGCGTGATGAGGGATGATAATAAAGGTCTTTTTGTATAAATATTTCTCACAAATATAACTCAGCACCTCTCATGAGACTGTTGGAGCTTATAAATTTGTGCCTAGGAATTTTCAAAAATTAAAGAAAATGCTTTAAGGGCATATATGTGAGGATGAAGTCAGGACTTGTTGTAGGCCTTGTGAATGATGCTGCACCACATATAAGTAGGAAAACACTTCTTAAACTTTTCACAATTTAACTCTTTCCCAAATAAAGATGTTGTGCATATAAATGATGAGCTTTCACACCTCAGATCAGGGTTGTCAAACTCAATTTACACCACAAGTGGGCCACATACAGCTCACTTGGATCTTAAGTGGGCCGGACCAGTAAAAGTCCTCTTTTTGTCAGTGAACCAAAGTGTAACTACACATTTAATCCCTGAGAGATCCTAAAATAAGAAAAAGAAGTGCAATTTAAACAGCATGTCTCAGTGTTTACAAATGTTAAAAAAAAAAAAAATTATATATACACACATACACATACATACATTATGTATATATATGTGTATGTGTATATAGCTGTAGTAAATGGATGAAATCTCTCCGCATGACTCCTTGGGTTTAAATTGTAAGACATAAATGTGTAAACTACAGAAATCCGATGCAAACCCTGTTCTTTAGCTTCGATCTATATGAATGTCTCTCTGACGTCTACTGTCTTGTTAGTTTACTGTTTCCACTCGGATATATTCAGTGCTATTTGTTGCAGTGCTTTTCAAAGATGTGCAGCAAGGTCATATTTTTTCTTCAACTAAGCTCACTTTGGAGCATCGACTTTCTTATACTTGATTTACAAATCATCCAATATTATTTTACTAAAAGTTTACTGCACGGTATCAGGATTAGGGTACATGTGTATTTTTGGATTCTTTTTAACTTAAAATATTTATCATAATTAGACACTTGCTTGGTTCACAGCAATCACTGAAAACTTTCCTCCTATTCTTCAAACTCATTTTATAGAGAGCATAATTAAAAATGTAAAAAAAAAAAAAAAAAAAGGATTAAATAATGATGGATAAACCCATCAGTTAGCTGTAGTTTCATACATTTATATCAGGGTCATTCCATGTCAGTTCATCAAATTCCTCCTGCCGGAAAAAAGGAAAGCTGCACTTATCTGGAATAATGCAAAATTTCAGGTCTCTACTGTGGTTAGTTTTCTAAAGGCAAGGCTGTTTTTTGAGATGATTTTCTAGTATTGTTTTTTTGAGGGGCCATTTTGAAATCCCATTATCTAAAGTCCTTGAGCTAGGGTCTTAAATTTTTTGGGATAAATATCTCACAGTATTGTTCTAAGAAAATAAGAGACTCAGGAGCTCCAGTTAACACAGATTGATCATCACATTGAGCCCCGAAAATTTTTAGATATACGATTACTGACAGCAGATTTGGAGACCTCTAGATACCACACTTCTGTAGGTAAATCACACATAACCTTTAACGTATAAAGTGGAGTCAAAAAGCAGGCAGTAGTGTAAGTTAGTGCTTACTTCTGTTTGTCTACATGGAGTTACAAACACTGTTCCTTACATGTTTTTTTTTGTTTTGTTTTATTGGTTTTTTTTTTTTTTTTACTGACGCTCTTTCAGACTAAACTTCGCTCACAGCTGCAGAGGTCAGAGCCTGTTAAATAAACACACCTGGGCTCCACTAGCATGTTCAAGGCCAATACCAAGTTTTAGAGAATCTTATCGTAACCTTTTTTTTGACAACTTTATTTATGATTTTCCAGTTTAACATAAATACAGAAATATATAACTTGAGTTACAATTACAGACATTGCCATTGCGAAACAGTTTGTGCCACACAGTGGCAAACCAACCGGAGGGAGTAAAATGTATATTGTAACTTTTTAACATGTTTTCAGGGCCCCGTTGTACTGATGTTTTCACAAACAGACATCATTTCAGTTTTCGTAATCTTTATGAGCCTTAGTTATGTCTAATGATCAGGCTCAATTGCCCTGTGTCTAGCAGCTACAGTAATTGTAATGGGGACAAAAGAGGAAGTACAGAAAACATTCTCAGTGCTTCACTTGTTCCACATTTTTTCATGTTACAGCCTTATTCCAAAATGGACTAAATTCCTTTTTCCACCTCAAATTTCCACACATAATATCCAATAATGACAAAGTTAAAAAAAATAAATAAATAAATTACTTGAAATTCTTGCAATTTGTGTGTATATCAAACAAAGATACCTGCTAATTAGTGGGGTTTTTTTTTCAAGGAACTGGTATTGAAAAGAATCTGATATGACTGCAATTTCTAAAACTGTGTGATATGTTATATGTACACTGCTCAAAAAAATAAAGGGAACACTTAAACAAAACAATGTAACTCCAAGTCAATCACACTTCTGTGAAATCAAACTGTCCACTTAGGAAGCAACACTGACTGACAATCAGTTTCACATGCTGTTGTGCAAATGGAATAGACAACAGGTGGAAATTATAGGCAATTAGCAAGACATCCCCAATAAAGGAGTGGTTCTGCAGGTGGTGACCACAGACCACTTCTCAGTACCTATGCTTTCTGGCTGATGTTTTGGTCACTTTTGAATGCTGGTGGCGATTTCACTCTAGTGGTAGCATGAGACGGAGTCTACAACCCACACAAGTGGCTCAGGTAGTGCAGCTCATCCAGGATGGCACATCAATGTGAGCTGTGGCAAGAAGGTTTGCTGTGTCTGTCAGCGTAGTGTCCAGAGCATGGAG
>VVHJ01025414.1:0-12699 GCA_015107715.1 Tylochromis polylepis
TCGTTGGTTCGGAAGAGGGGGAAGTTTTAGGAATGACGGCGAGAGAGAGAGAGAGAGTTTTGTGACGTTTAGCGTGTTTGGAGTGTGTAGTTAGTGTGTAGTGTAGTCTAGTTTTGTTGTGTGTGTCAGTTCTACTACTGAATGTCACAGTTGCTGTTAAAAAGCCACCAAAGGCAGACTGCAGTGTAAACGCTGTCTCCAGGTGGAAAACAGGAGGAGTGATACACCTCCTGCTGTCAGGCCTGCAGGTATCAGGCTGTGATGTGCTCCTCTGTCTCACAGTGGACACAAATGATTTTTTGGAGTGGCACAAATAATTTGTGAGGCATCTTATTTGATGCAGAACGCCTGATTGTTCTGTAAAACAGTTTGAAATGGCTATAAAAAAAAACGCCTTGGCTGCATTTTTAGGTAAATAGCTGCATTTAACTTTGTTGTTTGCAAAACTTGTGCATAGGTTTTTAAAATGTACAGTTTATATTTGCATTTCAAATTATGAAAATGATTCATTAAACATGTTTGTGGTCGTTACAATAAAAAACATAACTTTTTTCTTCTCGGATTTTATGTTTTTTGTCTGATTCTAGATCAAATACAGTGTGTCAAAATGAAAAATAACAGTAAATTCAGACATGTGAGGTTGTGCTGAAAAGAATGATACCAAACAAGGCGAGGTAAATAGTTTTTAAAGGTGAAATGTAGAGGTCAAATCAAAAGTAGTCAGAAACGGCCGATTATACCCTGGAGCCCAGAGGTTACACAGTTTTTTAAAGTTACTAACTCAGTTACTTTTTTGAAGAAGTAACTAGTATGAAACAAGATGAAACTGAAGTGTAAGAAGCGATGAAGGGTTTGAGTCAGGGTGAGGCTCAGCTTACCTCCTCCTGACACAGAAAATCCAGCGGAAAAAGAGGAACATCTGGAAAGTAATCAGTGAGGAATGCCTCGCTGATGGTTTGCGTAAAAGCCACAGAGCTCAAGTCCTTCCACGGACACGCTGTTCATACCTGTCTGAGCCCTGCAGGCTGGACTCGTCGCCATAGAAAGAGTAGATAAGGTCAGAATCTTCCTTGCTGATGTTGGCAAAGCTGGAGTCGTAGGTTGGCGCGTAGGAGGTGAATGGCCCATAGTTCATGTAGGACACTGTGGAAAGTGCCGCACACAGACAACTTATTGTCTTTCCTGTGAGTCTCTGATATCAACAATATGGAGAAACATAAAGGTAGAGTCGTACCTGGAGTGACCCTGTTCCTCTTGTCCTCCCTGAAGCCCTGCAGGGTGTTCACACCGCTCTGCAGCCGGTTGGACATCATGCCGAGTTTCACAGGACAATAACCCACATCTGCAACAGCAAACACTGTTTTATTCCCCCCCTCCCCAAGCCTATGGCTGCATTATCATTTCATCTGCTGATTATTAATTATTCTTTTATAGGTCTGGAAATACTAATCAACCATTAAAATTTCCCACAGTCATAGTTTACAGAAATTAAAATCAAAGAAGCCAAAGGAAACGTATATTTCTCTTTTTTGTGTTTAAAATGTTTTTATTTAAAGTGGATATATTATGCGTCTATATTTGGATTTTTGGATTTTACAAGAGTGGTGCAGCCTCTCAGTTCATCCACGGCCAGAGCCCACAACAGAAGCTGATGGTGTTTTCATTTATAACTGTGTGGGCTGTGCTGATGGAGTCGTGTAGTTGCATTTCTAGGGTTTCAGAACAATGTGCGGTTGTAATATATCTGTGATGTAGATTTAATGCAGAAGTATAATTCCACCTGAAAACAGACGGTTTTAGCTCCTCTTTCTTTACGATGATTTCCTTCTGATTGGTTGTCCTACATAAACCCCTTTGACTCAAAATTCAAGCCTGCACTTTTGGCTCAAAGGGATTAATTGTATATGTGCTGATCTTTTTACATTAAAGCCATATTCAATATGAACATCCACCGCTGTGGCAAATTGAAATAATTGGTCTAATTGAGCTCTTTTATAGTTCCAAAATAGTCTCACCTCCTGCTGAGGGATCTGCTGGGTTGAGGATAGCCAGAGTGGTGGAGCCATCTGACTTCCGCCTTGCAAACTCCAACTACAAAACAAATAAATTGTAAAACCAAAGCTCAGTGAAAGAGGAATAAAAATGATGAGGAAAATATTACATTATTAGATTGTATTTAAATAATTAGATAAGACACAATGGACATCAGATAAATAGCCATCAGTGAATCTACAAAATGGTCTCCAAAGTCTGAAACAAAAAGAAAAGCGTGGATATATTTTAAACTGGAGCCCTTACTGGTTTTTAAACACAAAGCCTAATTTTTAAACTAGAGTGCCAAAGCTCTTTTGGCAAAACAAAAGCAGCAAAGCATTTTTATCCATGCTCTAAATCTCTGTGGCCACAGACTGCACACACAGCCTGTAAAAATAATAACACTAGTGAGCACTGATTACATACCACATCACAAAACTAAAAACACAGTGTCCAGAACATGTAACTCAAGTCTTTTCAACCTTATGCAGCTGTTCTGTAATTCTAAAGAAATTACAAAAATGCGAAGTAAAAAACAGAAACCATTCTTCCACTATGATCTGTTTATTAATAAAAGGAAACATCAGTATATCTTGATTCAACTTTACGGGCCAAAATTCCTAAATGGGGCAAAATAGCGAGTGAGCGCAATCACCAAATAGCGCTAAAGTGCACAAAGTTCACAACTCTTACAATTTTGTCCATTTGTAAATATTGACAGTACTTTTTTTTTTTTTCCTGGTGCAACACATTAGTAAATCTGGCTTTATGGGGTTAAATGAGGATCTGCTGGGATTAGTCTATTTGCTTTGTCTTACTTTCTTCACTCACTGAGAAAAAAAAAAGAAAACATAAGTAAATATTTACAATTTACATATAATGGAAATCTAAAAGGATTAATGTATGTCTCATATTACATTTTTCTTATCTAATCGGCAATTACTTTTCTTGATCCTGCTCTTCCATGTCTTTCTCATCTACCCTTCAGATCATTTCATTCAATTACTGCTTTCAACTTTCAACAAGCTCTCGCTGGCTATGTTCTCTAAAGTGAGTTAAATTACATCCGCACTTAAATGTAAACGATTTGGAGATGTTGTGCTTAAGAAATTACATTTCTGCTGTAGATGAGTTTAACTTCTGCGTTCCATGGTTACTATTTTGCATCACAAGCGAACCATGGTGCAAAATGTGTTATACTGCGTGATAATGTGTTTAGTGTTGGAAATTTTGTCTAAATCAGTGAAAACTGTTTAAGATTTTCCCAAAAGACCAAGTCATTCCACAAAGTTATTTAGAACATGCTTAGGAGAATTAGACCTGTAATGCCACGATGCCATTTGAAACATTACGATCTGAAATATCAGATATATCAGTTTGAAAGCGTGTTCTTGTGTTTAACTCTGGTTTCTCACATCAGACTGCAGCACTCTGTTGGACAGTTTTCCTCCAGACTCCTCAATGACCTTGCGTATTTCCTCAAGCTCTTTCTCTGCTTTTGCTGCTTCGTCCTTAGAGTCTTTGTCCTGTCTGCAAATGAAAAGCAAATTGAAAGATGCCAGATGATGAGACACTCTGACCATGAATGTACTTTGTGGCAAAAAAAACAAAAAACAAAAACAAGCATACACACAGCAGAGAGGAAATTTGCAGGAGTTTTTCTGTTCATTGTATGCCCACAATCTGCTTTCATTCCTCTGATAATCTACCTGTAAGCTTTTGCTGACGTCAGCGAACACAATAAAGATTTTTAGACAGCATATTTTGCGAGATAAAAGGTAGCTGAATGAAAAACAGCCTACTACGTGGCTTTCTGGGGCTCTTCCTCTTATAGCGAGTCATAATAAAATGCATAATGTCAGCATACGGGTTCTGTTACATCACTAAGTTAAAACACAGCTGTAACAGATGACAGCCAAGAGAAATCAAGCCCCAGCGTGTCATCAGGCATTCCCCAAATTCTCAGCCTCCAGCTCCACAGTGGAAAACTGTTTGGACTTGGGAATCACAGGAAAACAAGCTCACGGGAATCAACACGGTGCACTTATGGGAAACTGTTTCCACTCACATGCTGCATCTCTTCGTATTTCTCAGTTCTGCTCATACAAATGTGAAACCTTCTACTCTTTTAATTTTTACAAATATGTAATTGTGTCAGGCCAACTGTAATTTTAAGGGGTTAAAATATTGACAGTATGCTCAGGAGTATTATTAAAATCCCTCTATGAATTGCTGTCTGGGCTCTCCAAGCTACACTTAAATGTGGCATCAAGGCTTAGGGACACATGTGCAAAGTCAACATGTGAAAGGACCTGGGAGTGCTGGGTGTCTGTGACCTCTCGCTGCTGTCTGTAGTCGCAGGTCCCTCCTTGTTCTGGTCCAGAAAGGTGCTTGTTTGTTCCTCAGATTTCAAAGGTTGTTTGGCAGAAGGGTCAAGGCCAGCCATAAAATCTATGCTTTGCTTCAGGCTGTCCAGCCTTTCCTATTAGGGAAGGTGAAAAAAAAAGGCTTTTTACTTGGATTTAAGAAAGAGAAAAAAAAAAACCCTAAAAAGCAAGGAGACGAAAACTGTCTGTGGTGCTGAGTTTGCACCCATCTGCTGCCCCCAACTGTTGCTTTGTTCCTAAAGCAAGGTTACAGCAGCCTGATTTACACAATAGATTATTTTACAGCGGGCTATTTATCAGTAGAGAACACCAGGGTCTTTATTTGAGTGCTGTTTTGGAATTTTTAGTACATAATTCACTTTTCTCCTGTCTTGATTACTGTAACTCACTTTTCATGTGGATCTTTAGATTACTATGAGCCTGTTTTCAAATCGTCCAGAATGCAGCAGCTCTGCTGCTCACAAAAACGAAACATTTTAGTTCATTCTAAAATGTTATTAATAACACATAAAGCCCTACATGGCCAGGCTCCTGTCTATATAACAGCGCTAGTGACACCACATTACAACAACCGGCCTCTCCGATCATCTGATTACAGTCTATGAACTCCTCTATTTTAAATCTTTTTTTATAATTATAAAAAAAGAAAAATATATGAATATGAATACAGTATGTTTGTGTGCATTTTTTATTGCTGACAGATCTCTACAAAAAAAACTACAACAGCTGATGTGGATATAAATCGTCTTTACAACTTTAAAATTACTGCCAAGTTTGTCACACATTAGGCTTTATAAAAATTTAGATGCACAAAAAAATTATTTGAAATAATTTTAAATAATATATTTTGGGGGGTTTTTCAAACTGTGAAGTTTTCTGTAATCATGTGCACCGTTTTAAAATAAAGCTCCTTAATTTTTAATTTTTTAAACTTGATGAACCTGAATAATCCCCAAGAAAAAGAGGTCAAAGAAAATGACGTGCCCGAGGTCACGATACCTGGCTCAAGATCTTCATTCCGGAATGTAACAGTTTCCGAGCTGCTTTATGGTAGATTGTCTCAGGTTTGTTGTAAATCATGGCATTTTCACACATAATCCTGAAATCCACCTGCATCAGTGACACATGCAACATTTGAAAGCATGACAAAGACAACAGCTTCTGTTAGTTAAAACACACTAAAAATGTGTCCAAATGTGGCCTTTAGGGAAAATATATATATATATACTTAACATTATTTACATTTTTTTTAATATGATGAAGACATCATTGACAAAAAAGGTCACTCAGTTTTAGCAGTTTGATCAAACAAAGAAGTATAATTGCAAATTGCACTGAAGCTCCAAAGACAGGCAAAAAAAAAAAAAAATCCTCCATCAGAACATACATTAAGAACGAAAAATTACTAAATGTTCACCCAAAACAAGTATCATTAGTGGATGGGAACCCTCCAGTAGCAACAGGTCAGTGTGTCCTACAGTAAGCTAGAGTATCAGCAATTACAAGAGCTGTGCCTTTAAACTTGAAAGAAGGGTTTTATTTCTTTCTTCTAACTGAATGCAATAGTACAACGGGCAGTAACACAGACATGTACCTTGAGTTCATCCAGTGACTGGTAGTACTCTTTCTTTACTTTGTCCTTCATTGTACTGAAGTCCATAGGATGCTTGATAACTGCAGAGTAACCAGGAGCAATGAGGTCTGTCACTGGAAATGAGAAGAATGCGTTCGGGTCTTTCCTGCAGAGGAAACACAAACAGTTTTTAGTCACAGAAATATCATTACCTAATGCGGTGAGTTGCTCACCTCATTATTTATAGATATTGCTAAATGTGAAATATTTAAATAATAAATAAAAATGCAAATGCACAATTATCCCTGATCAACTGGTGATAAATGCTGCTGCACCTTTGGAGCTGCCTAATGAGCTGATTCAAAGCTTCCTGCAGAGGAGTCTGTTCTTTTTCTGTGGGAAAGAGCAAGATAACTTGAGATTCTTTCTACAACTTGGAGGATAAGTGTTGGTATTAATTTGGAAAATATTTAACATTACCTTCCTGTTTATCAATCTCTGAACGTATAGGAGTCCTGCTCTGCTCCCGGTCATCATCTCCATCTGCATCCTGCCCTTTCTTCTTCTTAGTTACCTAACATAAACAAACAAACACATTAAATTCACACACACTACCCTTTTAAAATATTTAACATTATATGTTAAATTATCTATACCAACAGATATGATCTTTACCTTCTTCTTCCCCTTTTCCTCCTCTGGTGACCCAAAGCTTTTCTCTTTATCCTTTTTCTTCTTCTTTTTCTTGTCTTTGGGTTTGTCAAAGTCAGCCGGCTGTTCGTCATAAAAAGTGTCAAGGCTCGAGCTTCCTGTCGTCACTTCATTTCCGGACACTTTCAGCACCAGCTTCAGTGGTCTGTCTCCATATTCTGTACAAGTAATATATAATACGAGTAATAATCAAAATAACGGTGTATGACTGCAGTGAGAACATACGGCAGCTCAGGAATGCTAGAAACAATAGCCACTAACATCTAACTCGAAGTCATTTAACTTACGCTGCAGGTCTAGCGAACAATGTACTGTGTACTCAATGTACTCAAACATCACCACCCCAGTATTATTATTTTTTAATTAAAAACAAATGATAGAAATATGTGAAGATGGCCATATAACTAAGTCGGGAAGGTAGTTTAGCAATAAGCTAATTTACCAACTAGCTCTACTGTCGCGCTAACAGTACTACAATACAAAAACACGGGGGCTCCGAGGTAGTTTAAAATCTAAAAATAATTTATTCTGGTAAGCAGCTGAACTGTGTGGAATGAAATACCTTCATATCCATGTTTCTCGGACTTGTGCTTTTTATGCTTCTTGCCCATTGTCTTATGTTTTGGTCTGCACCAGCGGCGAACTGCTCTGCCTAAGCTCTGTGGTGGCGGAAGTAAAATTTCACCAGCGGCAGATACACATGCAGCGCCACTTGTCGGTGCGGCGGTGGTAATACCCATGTCTATGGGTACGACCGCCCTTTCAGCCGGAAGGAGGCGACATAACCTTTGTAATAAACTTCAATCACGGACTCAAACCTGCACAACTGCCATTTGCCATTACACCCCCCCCCCCACACACACACACACACACTTTTTAAAAATTTATTTATTTATTTTTTATAAATAACATGCTACGTGATAATAATCGTTTACCTGGAGCAGGCAGATACAATCACTGTTTGCTAAACCGCTCTTAAACCACATACAAATGCAAAGAGCACATGTAAGCCACACTCGGTTAAATGTATCGGTAATTCAACACGACTGAATCGTATACTGAATGTCCCCTTTCCTTTAATGTATGGATAAGATCGAGATGTTTACAAGACATGCCCAACTGCAGTAGTGTGAGCATAAACACATGCAACAAGGGCAAGTTCATGATGAAAAGCAGAAATGTAGTATTGCACCTTTATGAAGCCAGGAAGTTTGCAAGTGGCGCAATATTAGAAAAAACCTGAAGCAACAGCTTGTTGTTTCCTTTTTTTTTCGTCCACTATGAACTTCAAACAGTAAACATGCTGAGCTACTCATTTCTTTCCTGCAACCAAAGTTGGGCAAACTCAATGCTAAGTTTATAACACAGGTTTTCAGTTTTACTCGGATTACATCAAGATTAGTTTTTAGAGCTGACATCAGACAACTGTTGACTGTATTCATCAGCAACCCTTTAATACACCTGGAGAGTTGCATACTGATGTGTTTAAATGATCCTTATATATTAACTTTAATGCACTGGGTATACCTTCATTGTCATTTTTTCCCATAACATTATTTCAGTGATTGAAATCAGTGCCTTAAGACCCACACATAAGTTCTCTACATGTGTTCAATACGCAGCTAACCATGATAAGCCAAGGAAATTCTGGAGATGTTTTATGTAGATTTGAGACATTTTTAGCCATAAACCATAATATTTATGTAAATGTAAAAAGTTATTTGGGTTGTGCAAAACATCACAAAAAAAAAACAGTATTTTTGAAATCACAAACATTAAAAAGTATATTTCTGCAATCACCTTAGACACCGTGTTCTTTGCCTGATCATAACCAAACAGTGGCAGAGAAGGAAAAGTATCAAAAACAAAACAGAGACAAAATAAAGCAATTGTATAAATATGGTAGTTTACTTGGAAATTGTGCAATTATGCCACCTGCAACTCTCCAGACTCTGGATGCAGATTTTAGTAGGCTTTTATTTTATCTTATCCTACAAAAATGTAGTAAACTGGAGCATAAGCCTCCACAAATTACCCTGAATGGGTTATGTAAACAGTTGGCAGAATATATTACCTTCATCATGGGTAAAGTGAAGTGCCTCTAAAACACAAGACAAGACTCTGGTTAATATTGAGGTCTTTCTTAAAACTTAAATTTAAAATTTGTTAAAAAAGCAGACACCTCTGTAAAGAAGAGAGAGAGGATATTTGGTTGAATGTTGACTTCGCAGGACTCTGCAGCAGCAGGAGCTTCCCTGGCCATTTCAGAGCTGTTATACTCAGTTAAATTGGGACATATTGTACTGTCTGATGAATGACAGATGTTTTATTCATGGCGGAAAGATAGTCTACATTCTTTGATGCACATTCCAGGTTTTATCAAAAGGGCAGAAGATGGAGCAGAAAGCTCAAAAGGAATGAAGATTGACAGAATCCACTATTTGAGCCATTCATGGTCATAGATGAAGATATGATATTTATACTCTGTTGTTGTTTGAGTCTCCTATCTTAGCAAACTCATCCCCGGCAAATTACCATAATGCATCCTTTACATATTCGCTGTTATTGTGTTAGGAAAAAAAATCAGCTGCATGTTATCTATGGCCATATTTAAAATTAAAATAACCAGAAAATTTAGTGTAGGAAACTTTTTCCAGCAATTTAGAGATTGATGGTCTTCTTATGTGTCATTTGTGCAAGTGAAAATGCACATACAGCTGTAATTTACTTGGAACTTGATTTAGACCCTTGTCCTTGTGATGGAAAGCCACTGAGTTCCTTATGAAATTCAACGATCATGGGAAGTATTCCCTGCTAATATGCTCACAATTCTCTGAGGGGTAGTTGTGTCTTCTTTCCTCCTTGACTAAAATTGAACACACAAATAAAGGCTCATTTGTGGGCCCAAAAAACGATGGATTTTCATCTTCCCTTAAACCTCCCAAGGCAGCAGAAACAAGTTTTTAGCCTATTTACACTTCCAGCAAATATGAGTTGGAGTTTGGATTTGTCTACATAATAAATGCTGTTAGGAAATTGAGGAAACAGTTTCAGGTCCTAAAACCAAAATAATAAGCTGAAAGACACCAAAATATTCTACAAAGTTGAGGAGCTTAGTTTCATTTTGGATTATTTACATAACAGGAATGACTGGTACAGCTTTATAGTCACTCATGAACATACGCATTTTCTTTCCAGAAAAAAAGTGTTTGGAGTCATTTTCATGTGTTGCATGGTGTATGGTATTGTGTATCAAAATCCCGGACGGTAGCTTTGAACAAAGTGATTATAAAATCCCTAATATCAAATACATTTTGCTCTCACATTTTAGGCCTTTTTGAGCCTTTCTAATGAGCATTTTAGGTAACTACAACATGAGAATAAGCCTCCTTTCAAAAAGTTCTTCATTACTGTCCATGCAGTGTAATGAGTACAGCAGTCAAAGATATAGGTCTGTGTTCTCTACAGATTTGCTAGTCCAGTACTACCCTGCAGCCCCAGAGAGGCCGTGGGATCCATCTGCTTGAGTCCAGCTGCAGAGCTGCGCACACATTGGAAGTCCATGGATTAAAAGGAGATCAGTTACACCAAACAGGGTTAACAAATGGCAGATGTTGTGAAATTCATTATCCTCTGTCACAACAGAGGGGCTAAAGGGACCCGGAGACCATTTCCACATGAAAGCTGCTTCCCAACAGAACCATGGGAAACCGCTTCCCGCCCTGCAGACGGGATGGAACTGGCATGTTTTGGTCTCTGCACATATACACAACAAAAATACAAACAGGCATGCAAATGCAGGCTTTGAACGGTTTATCTGTCTTGCACATGGTTTGACTGAACCAGCTTTGGAGATAAAATGTGCTGTTCGGACTGCCTGAGCCAGAGCACCACAGTCATTTTTTCCTTTTTTTATGGCATTGGGACAATCTGGTTTGAGTTGTGCTGTAAAATGTCATCCTGGTGACGGTCCTGTAGTTAAAAACCATCTCTTATTTCTTTTCTTTACTTGCAGTTAAAAATAATTTAAAAATCAACTTCCCCTTGATTTATTTTCACTCTTGGTGTTTTCTGTGTATTTTCTCTGATTTTTTTTTAAACATTTTGTTCCTACCTCTGTTTGAAATGTTGGATTTTAAAGGTATAGCTTCTTTTCTTGCTAATTACATCAAACTTAAAGCCTGTGGCAAATGGAAATTAATAACATCTGTCCTTTTGGCTAGATATGAGAATATTTGATGAAGTTTGGTCATAGAAGTCTTTTCACTAGAAGTTGTGAGCGCGCTGCTCAGTTATGACAGATGAAATGTTTGGGGTCATTACAACTGTCAACGCAGAACGGGTTTGAAGATGTAACCAGCCATCACAAATAAGTCAGACAGAAACATCAAAGAGGAGAAGCCAATCATTCTGCCTCAGTGTTTTTCTCCCGTATGCCAGTCTGTCATGGCAACATCTTTGAGCATCAATCACTCATCCCCGTCAAAGCGCTATGTGTATAGTGACTCTATTTTTATCTGAAACCAGAACACTTCATGCATGTGGGTTTGATTGTCAGTTCTTACAGCTCGCCATTGTCGCCGTGTTGTTGTCCTGTGGTCCTCTAACATTCCACCCAGGTCTGTAGATGAAAGTATGCACTCTTTTTTGTGCTCTAACAATCATTTCTTGTGATGTAGAGACTGCAAAAAGCTTGTTAAGTGCAGAACAATAGTCAATATGACTTTTTCCAGGGCAGAAAAAGTCGAAAGTGATATGAAATGTGATGGGATAAACATTTCCAGAGATTGTTTATAAAAGATGGACATAGCCACAAAGATGTCACACACTGTATTCTGGACTGGGAGATTTACCAGCATGCTGCATGGATAGAAGGTGCAAAGATTATTTTGTGAATATCACTTAAAAGCAAACAAATAAAATGGTAGAAAACCAGTCATTAAAACTGAAGCGCAAAATTCTGGACAATCTGCATCACGAAACAAGTAATATTATTTACAAGATCTTTTCATTTAAATGCTCCAAAAGGCACCAACACCGCAGTAATTTCACTGATTTGATGGTCTGCACATTGGCAATCAGGAGGCTGTGCCTTAATTTTAAGCCCGTGTTTAAAAATAGCATAAAAACCTTAAACTGTAAGCTGAATGTATCAACATAATGTTAACAGAGAATAACCTAAGCCTAACTCTGGCAAACTACAAAAGCTCCTGAAGAAATTAGGGTAGAACTACAAAGAAATATTAAAATCTAAAAGAACAGCAGCGCACATTTGAAAATGTTTCAACCCACTGATAAAATGCTGCCCCTGGTGATAAAAGTTGTATATTTTGGAGAAGGTGACTACAAAAGTTACCTTTTGGTAAACATGAAGAAGTCAGGCATTTTGCAGCTCAAGTGCAGTTTTTAGCACTTATGTATTCGCATTTTATTTCTGCCTCAGACGTTGCCTCTTGGATTTAACATCATGACCTCAGCTGCTGCTTTAGTTACTGAATGTGTTCTCTTTAACATTTGACATCTTCACTTTTTAGCCACAGTATTCTCTGATCTAGTTACTCCAATGTATATTTCATTGGGCTTGCTTAATGTTTTTTTTTTTAGTATAATGTCACTCTTTGCTTTAAGGTACTTAATGCATTATTCTGCTTTTGGAAACTCCATTATAATGGGAGATTCTTTTAAGGTAGGCTGATCTGATGTGTGACTCTACAGGAGATTCTTGTTGGGAGTTATCTGTGTGTAAATGCGTAGTGCACACGCATAAAAAAATGATTACATGCATCATAAATTTGGAAGCGCGTGAGTGTGAGCACATGTGATAGGACAAGCGAGGTGGGTAAAGGATAGGGTGGGAGTGGGTGAGGAGTGGGGGGGGGGGGGGGGGTGATTTCTGTCGATCTGAGTCTTTATTCTCCCTATGCCTCTGAAGACAGTGGTCCTGGGGTGGGAAAAATACACAGGGGAGACATGTTCAAAGCCTGCGAGCTTGGT
>VVHJ01025419.1:3795-26334 GCA_015107715.1 Tylochromis polylepis
TTAAAACAGATTGTGTAGGTTAAGCACAAAGACAAAGAAAATCACAGGGTGATATAGTGCCTCCAGCACTTCAGGCATCGACCGACGTGATTAAACACATCACCCTCTTTGTATTCAGCTCTCAGTACTTTAAAAAAAAAAGCACAAACTCTTGCACCCTTGGGTGTTCATAAGGCCTGTCAAGCAGTTTTTGCGGCCGGTAGTGCCACAGAACATTAATTTGCACACATGTGCTATCTCTAGTACACAAATAAGGACACAGGCAAATAAAATTGCAAGTACTCTTGCAAGTGCACGCAAGCGTACACAAAAAAACAGACCCATTAAGTCTCTGAGGCCTTCAGCGGTCAACACTCCACATGATCCAATAGGCCCTCCGCTGCTTATTCTCCTTCCACTGTGCCAGATGTGATCTAGAATTCACTTTGTCTAATTATCCTGAGTTTGCACAACAGAGTCGCCAGCCGCCTGCCCACTGAATGGAGCACATGCACGCTCCAATTAGGTGCCAAATTCTGGGTTGTTTCCAAGCAACCTACATTAAGCTGCAACTGCTGTGAGGGAAACAGGGCTTCAAAGCTTTGAAGGATGTTTTTCACTGTTTGAATGGGAGTGTTTGGGTGTGTTTTATGTGAGGGTGAGTGAGAGAAAAGCAATTAAAAAAAAATGGTGGACGAGTTTCAAAGTAAGGGAACGCAACACAAATTTAAAATATGTTATGTTAAAATGGATTTGCTGATGTCCTGTGATCAGATCAAAGCACTGTTAGAGCCAATGTCCTGGATGAAGGATTACACTTTCATTGATCGTGTCAGCTTTGAAAACATCAACAGTCTTCCCTCAAAAGCAGCAGACCCTGTGACCTTTGATGGGAAGAGAGGGCATAGGGACACAGGCATAATGTGTTGCCTTTGCCCCTGTGTAATAGTATTTCCTCCACTCCACGTATGTCTTTGGTGAAACTGCTCAGTATCCAAACTTTAAAAGATGTTCTTGTTGTATGGAATAACCTCTTCTGAGGTGGTTTGTTAGTTGTATGTTTTTCTGGTTTTGCAGTCTTAAAAATGTTATATAATGTCCTCTCCTCATTGCAGAGGAATAGGCAGAGAGATTAGGTCAGTCAGCAAGTTGCCACACAGGAGACCCTTGGAAAACGTTGGCATGACCAATAGAACCACAATAACTATATCAATGAGAAGTGCAGCATGATGAAATACACTCTAATTATCCTTTCAATACTTGCTAATGGATTAGCATCCATTATTAAAATAGTTTCAAACACGTAATTTCAAACAAATGCCCTATTTAACATAATTTGGCATGAAAACGAATGTCTCGTGGAACTATTATGGAATTATGCATGGAACTATTTAGACTTTGCATAAAATAAAACAACAAAACTACACCTGCTGGCGACTTTATTAAGTAATCCTTGCTAATACTGGGTTGGAAGCTTTTGGCATAAGGTGCTGGAAGCAGTTCTTCACAGATTTTGCTCCATATTGACACGATAGCATCACACAGTTTCTGTAGAATCAAGTTGGGATGATTTGAGATTTGTGACATGATGTGTTATTCTGCTGGAAGCAGCCATCAGAAGATAGATAAACTGTTGTCATAAAGGGAAGGACTTGGTCAGCAAGAATACACCGGTATACTGTGGTGTTTAAACAGCATTCAGTTAGTACTAAAGGACCTAAAGTGTGCAAAGAAAGCATCCCCCACACCATTACAGCACCACCAGCAGCCTGAACTGTTGATACAAGGCTGGATGGTTTCATGCTTTTGTTTATGTCAAATTTTAAAACCCACCATCTGAATGTTGCAGCAGAAAACAAGACTCATCACAGCAGGATTTTTCCAATCATCTATTGTCCAGTTTTGGTGAAACCTATGTGAATAGTAGTCTCAGTCTCCTGTTCTTAGCTGACAGGAGTGGCAGGTGTGGTCTTCTGCTGCTGTAACCCATCTGCCTGGTTCTGCCAGAGCTTTCTTCCTGTTAAAAGGTGTTTTTTTCTTCCCGCTGTTGCCAAGTGCTTGCTCATAGGGGGTCATTTGATTGTTGGGGTTTTCGCTCTATTATTGTAGGGTAGACACACCTGACAGTATAAAGCGTTTTGAGGTGACTGTTGTTGTGATTTGGTGCTACATAAATAAAACTGACTTGAATTGAACTGAATAAGCAAACAAACCAGTTGTTATGCAAGTTGCTGGCTTGTATTGTTGGGGTTATATATTGGGCTACAGGGCTATTTCATCTCAACAGTCATTATACAGCACTACAAAAAAACAGCGAATTATAATGAGTAATGTTCCCCTCTGGATGAACTGAAAGAACTTTTAAGCTCAAAAAATAAAACAGATATAGCATTTGTTTCCCTACCAATCTGCAATACGTCATACAGCATGAGGCACAAGTCTCCTCCAAACACTGAAAATGCATCATCATAGATTCCAATGCACTCGTCACACTTTTACTTTTATGCTTCATTGAAAATGCATTAAAACATCACACCACTTTAGTACATCAGGCAATGAATCATTAAAGCTTTAATGGCTCCAGTCCACATTACATCCAAGTATTATTCCAGTTTACGACTGCAAAGACATTATCGTCACAATGAGTAATTGGAATAAATTCCTCTTGCATTTTAAAGTATGAGAACTGTAACTAGTCATCTATTCTCTTTCTCTCCCTTTCTTTATGCTAGTGTTTATGTATGTGTTTTAACTGTAACCTGATTTGCGACATTTAAGAGTTGTTTGCAAGTAATGAAACAACAGGAACCGTCTTATAATGCCACAGCATACTGCCGCAGGCTTGGAAAACATCAATCTGTTCTACTGGGACCTGCCTCAACATAAATAATACATTGTCTCTCAGAGCAAAGTGAGCTAATTAATAGGAACATTTCGTTAGCTAATTAGATTGCGGGAGAGAACACTTTTTCAATCCCCATAAGGCACCGAATATCGAAAGTCGGAGAAAAGGATTTTAAAATCATGGAATGAAATACAAGATGGATGGCTTATGATAAAGGACAGCGGCAGGTTGAAAGAAGACAAAAAGTGTTAAAGGGATGAATATTTGATTTAACCTGAGCTCCTTCAGAATACCAACTCATTATGTGGGTGTGTGCACCTGCGCTGCCAGAATCGAATCTAAAGTGGATCTAGCCTGCTGCATTTGACATCACTAGTAGTATATGTATATAAACACATATATATGTATCTCCTCAAACACAAACCACAAACTGCATCAAGTGTCCTCTTGAAAGTCAAATCCAGGGGCAAAAATGATTTTCATTTAAAGTCAGGGCCTATGAGAGGAGAAGAAAATATAAAGAGAAGCAGATGGACTAAAATGGAAGAACTAATGTATCCATAGTTTTAACATAAGTGGTGATACCTACCAATCACAAATAGTTACATCCTGACTCAGAGCCACTTCTAACATGACTTGTGTTTAGCATTGACTTAATTATGCAATCTGCATTGATCCAAAGTAAAATATCGTAACTCTGGGTCACAGAGACACAGGTCACCGCAACACGCCAGTTCTCTGTTTGAGCTGCAGTGACCGCATGATAGCAAGCAAACACACAAATGCAGTCTTATTGGGTAAGATCAGGACCAAAAAATTACTCTAAATTCTTTCTAGTCGACACATGCAGAGGAGTGGAACAGAGCGAGAGTGGGAAGAAAAAAGGTCTTGACAGGAAAGAGATGTAAGTCTCCAGTCCGCTGCTCCACATAGGGAATTTGGGAGCAGCAAATTGATCAATAATATATTGATTTTCTTGGTGAACTTTTCTTTCTTTGAGAATTTTATGCAAATGATTGTCTGGTCGTTTGATGCTTAACTACTGCAGTGTGAACACATGCACGCATGTCTCTCTCCACCTGTTTTCCTTTTCAGTCTTCCTTTTCAGTCACACAGTGCAGTTAGTGCTGTGCAGTAAGCACTGTTGGTGACAATAAGTAGGATGAATGATGTTTAGGATGATGTTTAGGGTTTGCTGGGATTTTATTTTAATTTACTGTGTGTAAAGTAGGCTTCACACGCTTTTCCTTAAAATCACAATTATTTCAATTATGTTTAAAGTTAGAAGACCCAAGCAGATGTTTAACAGCATCTTGATGACTGTGACTGTGCTCATGAATTTTTAAAAGTTCAGTGTTATTCTGGTAGTATCAACACGAAGAGAAAAAAAGAAGAAACGTAGTAAATATTTTTGGTTTCTAGATTTTATATGACTTACAATCACTAAACGCTTTGTAAGGTACACCTGTTTCAGCTGCTTGGAAATGCAACCAATCACATGGCAGCAACTCAGCACACTTAGGCATGTAGACCTGGTCAAGGCAACCTGCCAGAGTTCTGACTGAGCATCAGAATGGGGAAGAAAAGTCATTTAAGTAACTTTGAGCACGGCATGTCAGACAGGAAGGTCTGAGTATTTCAGAAACTGCTATGTAATGGGATTTTCCCACATAACCATCTCTGGTGTTTACATAGTATGGTCCAAAAAACTGAAAATATTCATTGAGCGGGGTAAGAAAGCTTTGTTTATGCCAGAGGTCAGAGGAGAATGGCCAGATTGCTTTTAGCTGATAAGCAGCAGAAGACCACACCAGGGCCACTTGGGTGCTAAGAACAGGCAACCAAGGCTACAATTCACACAGCGTCACCAAAATTGGACAATAAATATTGGACAATGTTGCCTGGTGTGATGAGTCTCTATTTGTGCTGACGCATGGATGGTGGATGATGGGGTGAGAATGAAAGCATGGATCTATCCTGCATTCTACCAGTGGTTCAGGGTGGTGGTGGTGGTGTAATGGTTTTGGAAGACATTTTGTTGGCACACTTAGAGCTCCTTCGTATCAACTGAGCATAGTTTAACTCTCACAGCCTTGTTGCTGACCATGTCCATCCTTTTATAACTACAGTGTACTGATCTTCTGATGGCTGCTTACAGCAGGACAACACATCATGTCTCAAATGCTTTCGAACTGGTTTCTTGACCATGACGATGAATTCACTGTATTCAAATGGCCTCCACAGTCACCAGATCTCAATCTAATAGAGAGCATTTGGGATTTGGTGCAACTGGAGATTACAATCTGCAGCAAATCTGTGATGCTGTCATGTCAATATGGACCAAAATCTCTGAGGAATGTTTCCAGCATCTTGTTGATATGAAGAATTAAAGTAGTTCTGAATGCAAAAGGGGGCTCAATCCGTTACTAGAAAGGTGTACCTAATATAGTGTACAGTGAGTGTATGTGTCTTAGTTTTGCTTTACTTTTATACTACATAAATGAATCTACCATAAATGAAGCAAATAATATGTTTAGTTGAAAGAAGCAAAAGACATAAATAAATCATATTATAACCTTTTACTAGTGGGGACAGTACGATATTCTTCTAATTCTTTTGTTTTCTTTACTTTTCCATGTGTATGGGATCATCATGATGTAAAAACATTTACTACACTGTGAATGGTGTCAGCTTGCCATATTTGGATACAACCACACAAACATTCAGTGAGCTAAACGACTGCTAACACGCCTCTCATATTAAGCACTGACAACAGATGGTTAGAGGCACTATCACATTTTCCCAGTTCCGCAGGGATTTTACCATCCTCATGGCTCCAAAATGACAGATTTTAATGAAGATGATGATCACCCAACTTTCTCTCTTGTGACACGGACCATAAGGCTGTCATTTTATTTTGAATTGTAAATCTCATACCCACCAAACAAAGCAGCATACTGATGTTGCAAGCACCAACAGTTTGCCCAGTATAGTTGCATTACAGTATGCTGCCATGAAATCAGGTACATGACAGGTCTGTTTTTACAAGTAAGCATAAAATACATGCTGCTGTTTATCTAGGTGTCTGTGCATTATGCAATATGTAGGAAATATTTTATCATGTGCAAGTCTGAAATGCTGACAGCCTCCTTGGTCTATTTCATCCTTTTATTTTGCAGCATGGTTAGACGGAACCTGGGTCAGTCCACCCGCTCCATCTATCTGAGACTGGCATGTCTGTCCCTCAGTCTCCATGTCCTTCTGGCATTTTTTTGCCTTTCAGTCCTCCAGACCGCCTGTGTTTTTCCCACTTCTTCCTCTTCCTCCTCCATTCCCAGAACAGATACTCAGCATCACGAGTCTGCCTCCCAGTCTCCTGCTTCTGATGCTGCCTCCTCAAACAAACTGCAGAGGCGCCCCCACGATGAAGTGCATCACAAACTGACTGCAAACATGTTACACCATAAAGTCAAAGGCTCATTAAGTGAGGTCACTGAGAAGGCGAAGAAACTGATTGGAGTTGGAAAAATAATTCAGACAGTCGATGGTCCTTCTAAGCTTGAGGCACTGTTCAAGCATCCGCTGTACAATCTGCCACAGCCAGAGCTGCAACAAGATGATTGGCTATTGAGGCTGAAAACAGAAGAAGATGCAAAGGATACGGAAAGTCAGGAAGAAGAGAAGGAAAACATCTTCCCTAATGATAGTGAGTGGTGAGTAAAAAAAGACGGAGAAAACACATTAAAAACATAGAAACATGAAGTGCTTTGAAAATAACCTGCCTTATGTGACGCTCCCCTAGAATAATTAACACTGGTTTCTAAAAGATTAGCTCTTCTTGAAGCTGCCCTAATTACAGTAGCCCACTTTTCACTTTGTAACATTCAAAGGTTACTTTACTTTACTTTCTTTACTGATGTAGCTATGAAATATTGGTCCTGTCCAGTAGACCTTTATGCTCATCAGCTAGCAACACCGTGCATGTCTTTAGTGTAAAACCACGATTTGATTGTTATTAATTTGATAATAATAAATTACATTTTTGTAGATCTGTAAATTTTGTAAACTAAATTAGCTAGATAGTCAATACTAAACTACTAATACAAACCGATTAGAAGCAAACATTTAATGTTTTAACCCTCAAAGTTGTAAAGTCGTGTGTAATAGAAAGTACACTTTCTTTCCGTTCTAAGTTTTCATGCACAGGACACCATAAAACTAATCTGGTTCTTAGTAGCCTTAAAATTAAGTAAATACAACCTCAGACACCATGTGGCATATGACACCATGTCATTATTTTTTTTTAATAAAAATTAAGACAAAAACTGTGTGTGGAAAAATTAAATATACTCTTGCTGCTACTTTAAGAATTAAGAGGGTAAGTAGCAGCCAGGTGCTGCTAATCAAATGCACTTTAATAACTGGTCATCAGCAAGTTTGAGCACCTCTATAAATGCAGAGGTTTGTAGGTCTGATGCATAGCATCAATGCAGGAAGGGTTGTAATGCCAGTTCCAACCACTTTGCTATCCATTATTCTACAGTGAGAAAGATTAATCACAAGTGGAAAACATTCAAGACAATCTTGTCAACTGACAAACTTCTTGACAACATAAGACTCTACGAGCATCAGTTAGCAATATTAAATGTTAAAGGTCACCACAGTAGACATGAGAAAAAGAGTGAACAAGAATATCTTCTTTGAAAGGATTACTGTGCTGCACAGCTTAGGTTTGCAAAGTTATATCTGATCAAATGATGCACGATGCACAGCGCCATGTTTGGAGAAAACCAAACACACCATCAGCACAAACTCCTCATACCAACTGTCAAGCATGATGATGGAGGGGTGATAATTTTGGGCTTGTTTTGCAGTCACTGAGTCAAATGTGAACCCTTCTGTATACCAAAGTATTCTAGAGTCAAACATGAGGTCATCTCTCCAGAAACTAAAGCTTGGCTAAAACTGGGTCATGCAACAGGACAATGACACCAAGCACAGCAACAATTACTTTAAGTTATTACAGCAGAGGGTGATTCTCGAGGCTACTGAATCATGGGATGTACTTACATTTTCAAAACCGCCTCTGTCATTATTGTTAATGAATAATGACACGGTTTAATGTGTCACGTGCTGTTGTTAATGTCAGGTTTAAATAGTTGTAGAACCTGGCAAGGAATTAATGTTTTTTTCAATATATCCTGATATGTAAAACCTTAGAATTGAAAGAGGAAGTACTTTTCTATTTCACATGACTTTCAAATTGTTTTATAAGCATGTTATCATACGTTGGTATATAGTTTCACTCTGCCTTTGTACAGCCCCAGAAACATGGCTGTCTTTAAATTGGAATAGACTATACAACAAATTACTTTTGAAACACACTTTCATGCTTTGAAATAACTATTAAAGGAATGCAGCATCCCATTATTTCTGCGCCATGAGGCTTGTGTCACTTCGTGCTGCCAAATGAATATTATGCAATGGAAGTGCTTTTTTTTTATATCAGCGTGTTGCTCAACTTTCCACAGAGTTGGTGTCGTTTAGACTTTTAACACATTTTCTTGATTAAATTTTACAACTGCAGTTTGTTTCATATCCAAAATCTACCCTAAACGCTCTGAATTTCTGCTCATGACTAACCAGTTCTGCCGGTGTTATAGTATTATGTCTACATACTCTCCTGAAGGCAAAGCAACAGTCACGAGGAAGGCTATGACAAAGCCACATGGACAACTGATGTGGAGACCCACCCTCCCTGGCTGCGGTTCCACCTGGGCATCTCTCGCTGGGAGCTGTACAACAGGAAAGACCCCAGCCTAGCTCAGCTGACTCACTATTTGGCAACACAGCGTATTCTTGGCGCAGGTGAGCAAATAAGGGAGGTAGGCAGGGTTAACAGGCCAAAGAGAGTGGAAAGAAAGTACAGGGCCTGGGAAAGGTGCCAGACACAGAAACATCAGAGGAAGGGGAACAGTGTTTTCTTAATGAACCTCCTTTTTATCTTGCTACTCCCACAAACTACATCCTGAAATGAGACTTAGGTTGTTTTGCAATGCCACAATGAAGGGAGTCAATTAAGAAACCTGCTGAGGCCATAGTCCTTTATAAATGTTCTGCCAAAACATCAGTCTGTACTGCTTTATGGTGACCAAAAAAGGGAGCTCTGAGGACTGCATAGCTTGATACAGCAAGTTTAAATTTAAAAACTGACCTTTTCATTACCTTGCGTTTTGTACTTGTGGTAAATTCTTCTTTATGTACATTGGGATTCCTCTTAGCGGTTACAAAGTCACAACCATGCTGCATTCTCATTTTAACTGATCTGTTATTACAAACAAGCTAATCTGTAAGAGAGCCGTAGGCAAGACTGAGTATTTACTGAGTGAATATGATAAAGTGTGCCAAAATTCATATTTACAGCAGTGAGCATTATCTTTGGGGAAACAAGACGCATATATAGGATGATAAAGGCACATACTGATGTATGCAAATAAAATGACAAAACACATTGACAGAGAATGAAAGTGCAAACCCAGGAGGATTAGGTATACCGTTACATAACTCACAATTCCTTACGGACACAGAGTGAGAGGACGACGAAAGTGGATATGTAAAGGCCCAAAAAGAACTGCATACATGCTCTGGAACAGGCACTGAAGGTTACAAACAAAATATGGAATAACATGCAATTATAATTATAAACAAAAGGCCAGTGTATAGAAGTTCAAAGAAAAAACTGATAGCATTCAGATATTCAGACATCTCAACCTGTCATTTTAGGTTTCCTATAGACCACAAATGATACTAGCTACAGTTGTGGTCAAAGGTTTATACCCAATCAACATGACCATGAACGTCATGGTAATTTGGGGTTTTTAATGATTTCTTCAAACTGTTCCTTTTCCAGGGTGGAATACTTGTACAGCATACTTCTTTAATAACTTTAAAAAAACAAGAATTGGGTTTGAATTTAATTAGGATTTTCTCTAATCCACACAAGGTTAAAATTATACAAGCAGTACAGGCTCAAAGTTGTATATACACCCCCACTAATATTTGGTTAAATGTCCCTTACCAACTTGCACCTCAACCAGAAGCTTTTGGTAGCAATCAACAAACTTCTGGCATAAATCTGGCTGGATATTTGACCACAGAATTGGTAGAGGTGGCATTGGTTCTTTTAAATTGGTTGGTTTCCTGGCATGGACCAGGCGTTTAAGCATAGTCTACAAATTTTCAATAGAGTTGAGGTCAGGACTTTAAGAAAGCTATTCCATCCATATCCATTCAAAAACCAGTTTTCATGCGTGTTTGAGATCACTGTCATGTTGGAACAATTAATTGTGTCCAAGTTTCAACCATCAGATCGTTGATTTGAGGTGAAGCTGAAGACTTTGGAAGTAGTCCTTCATGATTGTGTCCACTTTGTACCACTGGCAGCTAAAACACCCCAAAGCTTGATGCTCCCTCCACCATGCTTGATAATTGGTACAGTGGTCTTATGTTTGAAAGCCTCAAATTTACTCCTCCAAACATACCTCTTATCATTTTGGCCACATAGCTCAATCTTCTTTCAAGAATGGATTTGGCTTGTCCATGTGGGCAGAGTCAGGCAGAGCATAAACAAGTAATTCACCACTTCTTGAGATGATAAAAATGGACAATTTCCAAACTGCTTTGCCGTTATCTTAGTAGGGACTCATACATGACTACACATAACAAATGTTAGGGAAATCTTTTTCCTGTTTTGTATGTCTGAAAGAAAAATAAATAATTGAATATATCAGATTTTTAAACCACCACATATTGGTATTAGTATCAGTCTTATCGATCTAGCTGTGGTTCCCTGTTGATGCTTTGTGTAGTTTCATTTTCATTTCACTTGCTGTTGATTGGCTTTAGACACCAAGCCGAAAACAGATAATGGATTTAAACTTTTTTAATGTCATTAGTAAGATATACCCTGCACACTGAAAAATGATGCTAAAAAGGGACTAGCATGTTAAAATGTGAAACTAAGCATCAGATAACTTGGGCGTGAACAACAGGATCTTTGTGTGTGTGGCTGTATGATGCACCGCCTCTGCCCCTCACATATAGCAAAATGCACTATAGATTAATGTTATTACAAATGAGAAGCAAACTTGGTGAAATACAAAAGTGTCATTATATAGATATTCAGACATTCATAAAAACAAAACAGCAACCTGTGCAGCTCACACATACATGACAGACATACACTGTCACATTCTCTTGCATGCCTCTCCAAATGTAACTGCAGGCATTCAGACTTGTGCCACTTTAAAAGAGATGTTTTTAGATCCAACCTACTATTAATATCTGTTGAGATACTCTTAGATTAATGGAAAGGGCGCATAACTGAACAAGGCTATAAAATCACATGCAGCAGGCCCACTATTCTGCACAAGTGCCTACATACAGACTGGCTGTACATGTACTATACATAAGCAAAAAATATAAGCCTAAAATATTCATGCACCTTCCTTTGCATCAACGTATGCCTATGTCTACATGTTCATTTTGTGCTTGGTTCTCTTAGACAGGCAAACCCATCCTCAGCATGCTGCAGAATGAATAATGCATTGAGATTTGTGTTATATGGTGCAGATTAAGCACTAATCTCAGCTACAGGCTAATTTTCTCACTGTGTCATCCCTTTTTCCCCACATTTAGCTCTCATTCATGCATGTACCTATATCTTGTGTAAATTTGAGTACATTTTCCTGTTATTCAGAAGCGAAATATGAATTATGGACCAAAATGCGGCACAGCTTGGTTTATATTAACAATTTCTTTCTATTCATTTATAGGATTTCGACACAGAGCCGTGGTCTGCAGCAAATAAAAGCGGTTTCTTTTTCTGAAACCTTGATTTGAACTACTTCACTTGAAAGAGAATAAACACAGGCTTCACATTGCCCAGTTGTCTGAAGTGTGGATAAAGTGGGTCAGGTTTGATGGGATGAAAGAATGGGGGAGAAAAAAAAATCTAAACCGTCCGATACAGACCTCTGTGGAGGTAAAATGGGGTGACATTACTGGCAAAGCATGTGAATGATACACTAATCTCCTTGTTTAGAAGCAGCAGAGAATCTTTTATGGTATCATCAATATGCATAGGCTTTACAAAAATAATATATGCATTAGTATTAAAAATAATGATGCATAATAATGTGCCGTGACACTAAGATAAATCAATTTGATCCAGGTTTTGTTGGAGTAACGCTCAAAATGGAGGTGGCAGTTAGTGCTTTGACTATAAAACAGGCCACCATGTGGAGGAACTGATGTAATGCACTGCAGTGAATCTAAATTGTATGCATCTCTGTGACGTGTTTCTTATCAGTGGCTGATGAATATCATAAAGAGTGCTTGTGTAAGCAATGATCTGCCTTTGTATTATCGCTGTGCTCACTATATCCATTCTCTTTGCATCTTTTAGTTCAAAAGAAAGGAGGCACCCAACTGAAACTGCTCATATCATTCCCAAATTATGGACAAGCTCTGCTCAAACCCATGAAGTAAGACACCCGTGCTATGCAACTGTCTGAGAAACATTCATCCTGATCCTGTGTTTTGTGATGCTGGCTGGTAAATGACAACATGTGCTTTATGTGCTCACTTTTGTTTGTCGCACAGGCAATCCAGGCATGCAGAGACTGATGTAAACCTCTTCTACTTTTCTGACTTTGAAAGACACAACGCAGAAATTGCTGCCTTTCACCTTGACAGGTACGCATCATTACACATCTGATCAGCAGGTAGCAGGCGTCCTTGAGGACAGGCGCACAACAGCTGACACTTCAGGCACTTTAATATTTCGTTCATGAAGATGTCGCAGAGGTAGAAGTGCGAAAAGGTTTAAATAGCACTCAGTGGTAGCTGAAAAATAAAACCTGACCAGGTGTTCCATTCTTGCACTTTCCTGGATGGTAAAGAGAAAAAGCAGTGCTCTGTGCTCACTAACCCCACTGTGGTGCCCTTGAGCAAAGTCTTGATCCTGGTGTACGTGTGGAGCTGCTGAGTGTCCAGGAGGTCAGAGGGTTGTAGTGCTGCAAAGCTTTCTGGTGTGACAGTGTAATGCGTGAATGTGATGATGGTGGTCCAGTAAATAGGACATTACTGCGCCACACAAATAAAGATTAAAAAAAGGAAAAACACTTCCCCTGCTCTTGCTGACACTTTGTGTTCCCTTTTTAAATGTATTTTCTTTGTACTCGCTCCATCTCTTCATCTCGCTGTGTATCTTCCTCCTTCTCAGATTGCTGGGCTTTAACAGAATCCCTCCAGTGGTTGGACGGCTCATCAATGTTACCACAGAGATCAAAGAGATCACCACCGACCACAGGCTATCTAAGACCTTCTTCACTTCCCCTGGTATGTGTGCAGGAGCATGTGTGTAAGTGTTGGTCCACACCAGCACTCAGTTTATTTAACAAAAACTATATGAATTCTGCTAAAATCTATATGTCACATCTGGCTGTCTCTCTAGCTGGGAACATGTGTTTCTATGGGCAGTGTGAATACTACTGCTCAGTGGAGCACCCGGTGTGTGGTCAGCCACATATGCTGGAGGTTTCCCTGGCTACCATGCTACCTGACCTCAGCATTGCCCCTCGCAGGTCCTGGAGGTCCCCATGGAGGCGATCTTACAGCCGCACCAAGCTTGCACAGTGGGTTCACTGTTCATACCTCAGTCTGACTAACATACACCAGTGTAGTTTAATACAACTGAACAGAGTACACGTTTAGAAATGTCCTAACTGGGAAAATGCCTGAATGGTATCATATATTTGGCAGGGTTAGGTTAATTGGTGCTTGCAAATTGGCCATAGGTGTGAATGTGAGAAAGACTGTCTGCCTCTCTGTGTTAGCCCTGCAACAGACCCGTCCAGGGGCTACACTACCTCTCGCCTTTTGGCAGCTGGACTAGGATCCAGTCCCCCCACGACCCTGAATCGTGTAAGCGGGGATGGATGGATGGATGGATGGATGGGATTATGTTGAATGGGCTGTTTTGAAACAAGACTTGTAGGAGTCTAGGGGTTTGATTGGATGCCGTCTGTTAATGGTTTTTCTTTTTAAAGGTACAAATATTGGAATTATTTGTTAATGAATCACTTCTAATGATCACAGTGCTGTTCTTTTAAACATTCTGAACCCCTGCTCAATAGAGGGATAATTACTAACCTTGTAGTAATATTGCTTATGATCTAATACAGGCAGTACAAGATAACAGAAACAGTTACTGCTTGTATTTTAGGATTGGTAAAATATTGTCTATTACGCAGCTCTGATGGAACTTTTGATGAGTGTGTGCCATAGAGAGTAAATAAAGATCTAGATCTAGAGCAGGGGTTTGAAACATAAGGCCATGGGGCCAGAACTGGCCCAGCAAATGCTCTATACATTTTGAACTTTTATTGGTATTTTCATTAATTTTATAACTTAAATAAATAAATTCTGATATTTTCTGTTAATCAAAAAATCTTTCCATTTTATAATTACAGGACAGTCTGGGCAATGAGTTACCAGAATTTTGTGTAATTTTACACATTTATTTTTTTACAAGTTAAGCCCAAAGAGTTGTGCTCACATATTTCTTTCATTAACTGCAGCACCATTTCTTTATCACGTAGAAATACTGAGACATTGCACTTCTTTTTCTTATATTGAGATATCTCATGGATTAAATGTGCAGTTAAGACACTTTGCACTGGGGAGTTTCACTGGTCCAGCTTACTTAAGATCAAAGTGGGCTGTATGTGGCCCATGATGTAAATCGAGTTTGACATTCCTGGTCTAAAGTGTTTAGAGAATCATGAGTGTTTGCTTCCCTCTAGTGGTATCGCTGAAGATTTGCAAGATGTGTATTTGAAAAATAAATAGGCAGTATATCCAGAATCTGCACTCTTTTTAATGATAAAGTTTAGAATTCAAACACCTGAGTCAACCTAAATTACAAAATGAGGTGACAGCAAAGGCAAACTGCACTAACTCGAGCCCCAAAAGCAAAAAAAATATGAAGGGAAACAATAAAAACTATTAACAGGAAGGCCATGATCTGTTTTCCTTTGTTTGTCTGAGTCTCTGTTCTTTTGTTCCTAGGTGGGAAAAAGACCCAGCCTACTGTGATACAGTGAAACAGACACCTCCTTACAATCAAGGAACCAGACTGGTGGATCTCATAGATATGGCTGTCCTGGACTTCCTCATGAGTCAGTTAGCCCACTTGTTTGTTGGTTGATAGGAGTCACTCATCTGTATAACATCCCTTATTTTCTTTTTTTTTCTAAGGAATTTCACAAACTATAAAATGAGTGAGTCAGTAAAGTAGCAGTGTGACGTTCCCTTCTGCTGCATTAAGTGTTTTTTAAACAATATTTATAACATTCACAGTATCACGAACCTTAAGTGATACTTGACTGTTTTCCATCTGAAGGCAACATGGACAGACATCACTATGAGACATTTGAGCAATTTGGCAACAACACTTTTCTTCTGCACCTTGATAATGGACGGGCGTGAGTACAAAAACTTTGATCCTTCTTATCTCGTGTTAGACTTAATGTCTTCCTCAGGTGTCAGGTGTTTGGTTCGTTTTTCGTCATTAAATGTTTTTGATACTTTTTTTTGTTTGTTTATTTGTTTGGTTTTTTTAGGTTTGGGCGTCACTCTCAAGATGAGCTGTCCATTCTAGCTCCTTTGCAACAGTGTTGCAGGTAAAATAAAACAAAAGATGTCTGCTTACTGATCTGTGCACTGACAAATGAAGGACGGGAGGACAGGTGTAAGAAAGCAGTCAGTGTCAAGCTTTCAAATGTGCATAAACCCACAAGGTGTGGTAGAAATTCTCAACTCTAGTGTAGAAGTGTATCACATTAGTAACATTTCTGCGGTAAGATATCTAAAAACAACTAAGCTAATGCCACTTGCTGCCTGGTGGACTTACATTATCCTCACATCGCACCATTCTCACGATCTTGATACCTCAGAAACAGTTTGAGAGACTATTTTCAAATTTAAGATGATCTGATTGGATTTTGGTCCCCGAAGGTTAAGTCACTATGAGTCAACCTCTCATATGTCCAATTCTCTTCAATCTAATATCTCCTTTACACCTCAGCTTAAGGACATTCTTCAAGTCTGTAATGTCACAAAATGTGCCACATGAATGTTTCATAGAAGAAGACGGCAATGCAGAGGTCAAAGGTCACTGTGGCATGATGAGGTTCTGCTAAAACTTATTTTCTGGCCATTATATATCACTCAGTGGAAGAAGATTGTGTACTGAAACTATGGGCTGCTAATGTTGGATACCCACCTTGAAATGAAAGCAGGTGTATAGCACTCGGATGCTGCTAGCTTAAAGCAGCAGCTTCCGTATCTGAGGCTTTGTCTGCTGTTATGACTGTGACTTTAGTTGCCAAACATATGTACACCCTATATTTTTTATTAATTCCTACAAAGCCTTTAACATAGATGTGATATGACATTCATGGAAAAATCTCATAGTGGCTTGTGGCATTTCCTAAGCTGTTTTATACAGTAATGCTACAATAACATTCAAAAAACTCATGAAGGGATTTTTAATGTTCACCTTATCTAGTTTATTAGAATACATTTACATAATCTTAGTGTAACACGGCTAAAACGTTAAAACAACACATTGTTTGGGAACAGGATTTGTGCCTGAGTCAGCAGTAGATAATATTGCATGACCCCACAATATGACATCAAACTACTTCTTTTATACATGAATTATCAAAAGACGACGAGTGGTGGAAATGACATGGTGTAGGTTTGGGTGCATACGGTTATAAGATTTTTAAACTTAGATGCTTTATAAAACTCCAGATCATGTGTTAGTTAAAATATCTTTCTTTCCCAAGTTCTTTTTTCCTTTTCCAAAGTCTCCTCGCTCCCCTTGCACGACTTATCTCCACAGGATCCGTCGCTCCACCCTCCTCCGCTTGCGTCTGCTGTCTCTTCCTGATTTCCGACTGAGCGACGTCATCCGGGAATCGCTGACTCAGGATCCTTTGTCACGAGTGGCCCCTCTCCTCTCAGAACCACATCTGTCCGCGCTGGACCGGCGCCTTGCAAAACTTCTGCAAGTGGTGCAGACCTGTCAGGAAAAGCATGATGATGTCATTTACAATGACTTAGAGGGACATGACCAAGGACTATGATCAGCTGTTACAGCCTGACTGAATGTTTTAAAAAAATCAGTTATACCTTACATATAGATTAAATATGGCATTTGCCCCACTTTTACCTTACCAATACTCTTTGTAATATTTTTGACTAACTACAACAAAACATCAAACCAACAAACATATTCAAAAATACAAATACAGAAATCAAAATGTTCAAATTTACATGAAAAAAATTCAAAACATGCAGCAAACTACACACTTCATGTTTACTGGAAACAGTGTTCTGATGAACTTTTTTTCTTATATATCTAGGTCTTTTACACATTTTTTTAATAAAGGGGTCCTCAAACCATCAAGCCAAACCATTTCAATGTAGACATTATTCATTCTGTTAGGTCTGACACCATTTTTCTTCTCCAGTGTATGACTTTTTTTTCCCAATGGGGTGTTTTCCCCTCCAAAAACAATGCTTGAATAATGAAGAAGAATAATGTTTGTTTATTTTTATTACATGCAATTAAGTTCTTCTGGATATAAGTACAAATAACTTTTGAGTTTTGTGGAATTTCTTTTGAAATCATTTTCTAACATCGCTATGATTGCTTCCCGAAATCTTTTAATTTTAATTGCTCTGCACTCTCAAACATAATAAAACGGCGCTCCTTTAGCTTCTGTGCATATAGTGCATTTGTCAGTTATATTTTTATTTTAACAGTGTGATAAGAGTTTGCATAACCACATATTAATATTAGGCCTGTATTCTATGGTTGAGTGTAAGCTACAGCTGATCTCTAAATCTCTGTTTAGATTATTAATGTCATATTTTTCGTCAAATTATTTATTTCAACTTTGTAAATGAGTTAGATCAAATATTACAGGCACATCTGCAATATCGCTTAAGAGGAACAGAAATAGTTGAAATGTAATTAATATCTGTTTTCTTATTCAGATAAATACGACTATAGCATAATTAATATTTAGTAGAACAACATGGATGAGTCGCCAGGCCATACTCTGCAGGTAAGATTTTTGCAGTTCATTTGTTCATTCGCCTATTTTCTTGTTATGACATAAACACATAAAGAAAATGACCTGCACATATGGGTGTTTGCTTTGGGCGAGCAAACAGACACAATAAGTGAGTCTGGGAAGGTACGTAGGACAGTGGGAGGGCAGTGGTTAGCGTGTAGGCGTTTGTGAAGACAATGACAAAAGGTGACAACATGGAGAGGCGTGACAGAGAGTTTATCATGAGGTACAAGAGCAGATGGTCGACACTCTAGGGAACAACCACCAGACATATAAATTAAAACCCCTAAAAAGCATCAGTATGAAAGAGGATATGTATTCTTAATCAAAATGTCAACCACGCCATGAAAAAATAAAAACATAAATTAAATCAGGGCCTGGTATTCGTAACTGGCATTTATCTTATTATGCAGAAATAATTACAAAAATAAAAGACTTTAATTACTTCATAAACAAATGGTGCTGTGGTGTTGTAGTCATACAGTGTAGTATGAATATATTTAGGTTAGCCGACTTGTTAAAGAAAATGGTTAACTTAACACCAATGAATTTATTTGGCACTGTGAAAACCTGTTCCTCTATCTCCAAAGGAATTCTCAACCAGCTTTTATTCGCTCTCTCAGGTCGACTCACTTGACTTTCTTTTAAAACACGCCTGAGTTTGACTCTATTACTGGATGCAGCTTTTACTGTTTTTTGTTTTTTTAGTATTAAGACTAAATATAAAGTCGACTGTTAACATTTTCTCTATATCAAGATCATATTTGTTACATTGCAGTTTGGCAAAAAAACAGAAAGTTACCCCCTGAAGAGCTTAATATGTCAGTAATCACAAAATCTAAACCTATACATACAGGATTTATTTTCATATACAAATACAAAGCGACTTTGAAATTATTGATGTATTTTATGTTGATGTTACTGGAAAAGAAAAGGGCTGGGGAAAATGTAACATGCCCGCATGCTGTTTTTGCACTAGATTAGTGAAGTATCTTCTGTGCAGAGGACTTCACTGCCTGGAGCCGTACTTGCGAAATGCTGTCCTCTCTAAGAGGTTATGCTCATTTGCTCACACTCCCTGCTCAGATAATGCCCCAAGCGGGAGCGCGCACAGCACCGAAAGCACTGAAAATATTCGGGCCGATCTGTTCACAACCACGACTGTACCGTGCTGGTTAGATATGGACGCTCATTGCTTTATGAAAGAGGCTGTTGAACTTCACACTGTTACTCACTGTGGCCGACATTAATAAATGCTCCTTTTTTCTCTTCTTGTCAGACGCTTAGGAATGAAAGTTTGATTTGTTTCGCCCACAGACTGTAAGTCTCAGGTCTACTTTAAAAATAAGCATGAATATAATTTAAAGGGGAGATAATAAATCTGCGCGCTTCCGCGATTGGTCTGCAGTTTTTGGTGAGCCGACAGAAGAGCTCTAGAAAGAAAAAGGTTTCACTTTCCACACGTCACTGAGAGGAGGAACCGAGAAACCAGTAGTGGGCTTTCCCAGAAGAGACGCTTTGACCCGTGTAGGGAGAAAACTTCCGCCTATGTGAATATTGTGATTTTTTTAACATAAACTTGGATTGAGTTTCACTGTGCGCGCATGTAAACGGTGGAGCAGGGTGAGGAGACCTGTGAGGAAGGAACTGCCAAGGAGCATAGTTACCTGGTAAACGGTACAAGGGGCACGAATGTAGCGCTTTATTTTTGTGCTGCAGCTCTAATATCACATCTCGTTGACAAGTTAGTGCGATCTCTTGGGAACTGGCACATTTTTGCAGAAAAGTGGGGAGACCTGACCATCGATGGATCCGCTGGATTTCCTGGAGCCTGAGGAATTGATGCGTTTTTTCCACTGCAATAAAACAGAAATGGCTTGCATGGAAAACCCGTACATCTTCCTCTGCAAGCTCAAGGATTACAACCTGATCTCAGAAGACAGTTTCAAGGTGAGGAACTCAAGTGGAAAGGTTACGCATTTGTTATTAACCTCGTCACAGTCATTTCACGTGAGTGCAATTTGAATGGGACGTTAATGCGAGAGCGGGAAGTGAACAGCGGAAGTGATAAATGATTACATCAGCGTTGTTGCCACACATAAAGCGTCGATTTCAATCAAGGGAAATTCTGCGAACCGACCCCAAAAAGTTGATTCTGTTCATCTGGACGTAGCGACTTCTTCAGTCTCAGCTGACTGCAGGAAACTAGCACCACTGAATGAACAGAATCAACTTTTTGGGATTTACTTACCCGGATGATTGAGCATGCATCAAGACACTGAGAACTGACATTCGTCTGTAACTCACACTGCTAATCACTAAAAAAGGAGACATTTTCACAACCAGAGCCAGCTACTGAACACGGATTAAAATGAAACAAAATCAGTACTTTGCAAAAGTCTTGAGTCACCCGTCGTTTTTCTAATTTTGCTGGGAAAATGGGAAATAAGTTCGTAGATTTATTCAAAGGTGCAAACATCAAGATAATCCCACGCTGCCTCAATAATGTTGAGGTCGAGGGTCTGGGGAAGCCAGTCCACGACTGATAGTGTTCCACTGTGTGTTTTTCTATCCAGGTATGCTTTTACTGCACTGACAGTGTGTTTGGGATCATTGTCATGCTGAAAAATGAAGCCATTGTAATTCCATCAATTTTGGCAAAATTGCTAAAACCACTAACTGAAATGTTGCCCCAAACCACTGTTTTTCAGGCCTGTAATTCGGTCTGCTTCAGTCTCTTTTCATTGGTTCCCATCATTAAGAATGACTTTTTGATAGCCACCCTTCCTTCATTTATGATGAAGCTTCAGTTGAAGCCTCAGCTGAAAGGCCGCGTGCACCTTTCAGGTCCTGTGTCAGGACTTTGCTGGATTTACTTGATTTTTTTTCCTATTTCTTCAGGACATGGCTTCCAGATACTGTTCATCAGGTTCATCTGCTGTAGACAGTTTTTTAGACCTACCACTTTCATCATTTTCTTCCACTTGGTCAGTTTTGTCAAATCTTTTAAGGACACATTGCACAGCACAATTTAAAATTGGTTCTTTGCTAAGTGTTCTGTTGTGTACAGCCATAACACTGCTTCATCCCTTGAGTTAGGTGGATTTTTTTTTAATGCTTGAATGATTCATGGGTCAGTGTTAAGAGGCTTGACAAATAATAAAAGCATTTGTCTGGAAAAGGTCAGATATAAGGACTGGAATGAAAATGAGCGAGAAAGCAGGCAATGTCCATAGTAAAACTTTAGAAAACAAAACAAAACAAGAAAGTCTGTCTCCTTGGAAATAAAATATAAAGTAATGACAGGTGGGTCACGATTTTTGCACAGTACTCCACCTTACGTACACATAGTTCCCCAGTGTGACACAAAACATACCAGCTTATTCAGTGAAGGAATAGCCCTCTCCTAAATAATCGATCCAATCACCATTATTGGAGTAGCAAACATAAACATCGTACTTTTTTCATACCTTCTGTTTTAGAGGGGCAGTTTTTTCTAAATCTACTATTATAGACACTTTATCAAAATGACAGTATGTTGGATTTTACTTACTTAATCCTAGGCCAAACAGCCCAATAATTATTTTCTCAATACTGCGTGTGCAGAAGGTGAGTCGCATGAAGAGAAAAGAGAAGGGCCTTTATGCTATCCTGGACTGGTTGGAGGAAAATAAACCACAGCACATCAAACTGTTCTGGGAGTGTGCCTTCAAGGAAACTGTCCTGAGCCACAACCCCAAACTGCAAATGCTGCGCACCAGCCTCATGGACGGTAAGATGTTTCTGTTTCATGATGCTCCTAATCACTGTGACTGTGTTTGCTGCTGTATATATAGATAATAAATATGTTTGGCTCTCTGACAAATTAACTGATAAAAAAGAATTGGCAAAAGAAATCCAAACTGAATAATACGCATGTTGTACACGTCTGTGCTTCAGATTTATAAGACTCTGCTTCATGGTGTTTTGAGAACAGATTCCCAGCCAGGCTACTTCTGCAATTGTTTAACATGATGTGGAGCATCTGGAGAGCTTGCCATAGTTCTTATATTGACTCGGTTTACCTCAGCTACTGTAAGATCAGAGTTTTGTGGTGGCATTAATGCCTTTGCAGGACTCCTTGCATCTTACCACTGAAAATAATTAGATAAGCTTGTAACCAGTCAAAGAGAACCTCTGTCTATGTGGAGAGTCATCCTGTAACAGCTGATATGTGAACTAATATGTTGTAATTTAGACTATATAAAACCGTGTTAGCAAGTGGGCGTGCTATGTACTGAGAATTTAACAATGATAAGGATAAAACACAGAAAAACATGAAGGAGATTTTCCTGGCTTGGCTTTTTATAGCAGATAACCGCCTTAAAAATTATTCTGCAGTAGATCAAAAACTGAAGAAAACCATGAATCGACATATGAACATTACCTGATGCTGCTGAAGTGAAGCAGAGCAAAGTTACAGAGGTTTTATTAGAGACACAGCCAAGAGTTTGGTAATTTGGC
>VVHJ01025422.1:8476-24112 GCA_015107715.1 Tylochromis polylepis
AGTAGCGGTCCTCTTCATAGAATCTGATTTAAAAAAAAAAAAAAAAAAAAAAGGTAAAATGTGGCACATATGCTGCCTAGTATTCATTATGACTAAAGAGATTGTTGTGCTTCATTCTGTTGCAACTGAAATTTAATACTAGCAATTGATTTGAGAGCTGCAGGTGAGAACAAGTTCGATGTAGGGCTGGGCGATATGAGGAAAATCTAGTATCATGATATTTTTTTTTTAACCGTCAGTTGCACACACAGGTTTTCCACAAATGACAATACTGTCACAGTAAGTCTAGTGTTGACCACAGAAAGAGACCTTTAACAAACAAAAGATCATAGCAACAAAAAAAGGACATCAAGCAAGAATTCACAAGACAAAATGAAACTGTTGAAATTTAAAAAGGTGGTTGTTTGTGGTTATAACATATAAAAAATGCAATGACCTCAAATTGTAGAAACAAAGTCTTGATAGTGTCTATAAAACTACTGACCCAGAACAGTCCCAGGTATCACAGCTGGTTTATTTAACGTTTTCTTTGCTGTGTGTGGAGACGGTGACATGCAGAGTTTAAATAATGCATTCACAGCATATGGGAGAAAAAAAACACCTAGTGAATCCCATGCAGACAACTTAATATTGATATGGCAATTTATAATTGTTTTAACCATCGTTTGTGGAAAAACGCACGATATATCAAGTATATTTGATATATCGCCTACCCCTAGTTTGATGTATTATCTCTTAGCTTATGTTTTGTAAAACTAAAAGTTCTTTTGAAGTATAAAATTTGATATGTAATAATTTGGAACAAAATGTTATCATAAGACAAAAATGTCTTTTTAATAATATGAAGTAGATTGCTTTTGGTTTCACTTAACTAGATTTGCAGTTGTTTGAAAATGAATTGGTGAAAAGAAAATTAATAATTGTAAGTCAATCATTCCAGCAGCTCGTGCATGAAGGTTTTTAAAAAAATCTTTTTCCTCATCGACCTTTGCTCCTGCGTCTTTCAGGACTGTTATCCTGTCTAAAAGTGGTAAAGGGCGACCGGCCACCCCTCGACGCAGCACCGTGGATGACAAAAGCACTCTAATGACCTGCATTGAAAATGGCGAGTTCATCAAAGCTGCAAAGATCTCTTCAGGTGAGCCGATCAGCTGTGGATTGTGACTTAATGAGTGTGCATGAAACAGCTTGGCAAGCTTTGATTTGTCATTTCTTACTTCTGTCTTCTGAAGGCATTTACTAAACTAATTAAACAGTGGCTCTCTATTGGGATACTAATACTTCTTATGTCCAAGCATGCAGCATTTTATTAAATTAATTTCTTGCTTTCATGTTACATCCTCACTTTTCTACTTTTACACCTGTGTAATACAGAGCAATTGAAGTTGAATGAGTCATGTTGAGTGTCATAGGTTTTGATGTAAAAATCCTTTAAATAGAAAGCCTTGAAAGGGGTTATTACAGAACCATGAAATCACCGATTCATCAGTGGAGTCTTCCACACTGGTTCTGAAACTGAGGTTAAGTGGTTCATCAAGTACTGGATTTAAGTCAGCAGATTCTGCACTCACACTGTGGGTTCAAGGTACAAAGGAAGTGGTAAACGCAGGAGAACAACAGAAACGGGAAACCGCGGATGGACGAGGTGGAAGTGAAGTAAAGACTGGTATTTTCTATGTGGATTCAGAGCAAATGATACACTCGTGCCCGTCAGCTACGTTGTACTTCAGCTGATGTGGTGCAACTTCTAAAACTGCATTGTTCATCATTACTGCCAACATTAATGAGTATTGCATTACTATGACAGTCTTGAAGTTAAGAAGTTGAATTGATTGTGTTCGTGTTTGTGAGAGTGCGTGTGCAGTTTGTTTTTGAGTGCCAGTGTTTGCAATGGTAAAAGCAAATCTAAAGGAAGTTATTCCCGATGCCATTCATGAAAAATATCAGCCATATGTGATCTTAATATATAAATTAACACTGACATTTTTTTTTTTTTTAAAGAGCCCAGTACCATACCCACACATGCCTTCATAAGGATGTCATTTTATATACACACACAATATACACCCTATGTGACACATTGGAAAGAAAAAAAAAAAAAAAAAAACGGTTTACGTGGTCTACTTAATCGAAAGTATTATTGGCGGTGTGTGCGTTGAGATTGGTTGTGCTCTCTGTTGCAGTGTATCCTTCATAACTTGCTTGTTGTTGTTCCTGTAGAGGTGTGGAAACCCACTGCTGCTTCTCCATTTGTTCTGGAGCCTCTTAAACTAGTTTGGGCTAAATGTAGTGGATATCCCTCCTTCCCTGCCCTGGTGAGTGAGTGTTAGTCCCCTCTGTATCTCATTACCCATCTGCCCCTCTGCCATTGTCCATCCTGTAGCTCATAATTTGTGCTCATGGCCACGCAGGAGCTTCCAGCTGGCTGATAGTGGAATGGTTGTTGTTGTTGTGTGTAGTGTGGGTTGCTTCGCTCTGGGTGTTTTGGGCTTGTCTTGGCCTTGCATGCTTGTCTCTCTGAATGCTGCCTTCTTTCACAAGGTTATACACTTCTTCAGCTTTTGTTTATTTTGTTTTTGTTTTTTTAAATAATGGAAATCACTATTGAAGTGCTAAATACGTCAACAAACAGGGCAATAATTTAAGATGCATCAGTTGAAAGGAAACATTGATTAAATTGGATTAGTTTATCCAATTTCACAGGCTTCTGCAGATTGTTTCACTTGTGTGCAGCATAAAAGCCAGCTCCCTAAATTTAGTATTAGCATAATGAATTTCAGGACCAGTCAGCAATGTGAAATCGATCTATAGTCAAAGAGGCCCTGAAAGTTGCCCCCTCTTGGGCAAAGGATGAAATTTCCCTCCATAACATGCATTGAGAACCAGGAAAAAAGGTCAGTGTCACAGTGGTAAAGAATTGTTCCAAAAAGCCTGGATCCTTCTCCTGATTGAACCACAAGTTAATCACTTAAGTTGGGCCAAGAACCCACCTCTGCTAAAAAATGTCATGCTAAGCCTATCCATAACATTTTGAATAAATCTGCTAACAAATAGAAACGCTGAACCCACCCCCCTCTTTGGTGGAATTAATAATTAAAATCCAGTACTGTTCTCTTCAACAATTACCTCCAACTTACACATATGGAAAGAAACGATGCATTCCAAATCAATCCACAGTTACTAACCGCAGGGTGGAAAGAGAGACTGCGTTGAAGGGTTTAAGAGCAGAGGCAGTCTAATGCAAATAAATTACATGTATAATAACAATTTGCTCTTTGCAAATCTGGGAAGAATAGTCTCTTAAGTTCATTAATATGATTTTAAAATACCTTTGTTTCTGACTTGCAAACTGCATCTTTCAGTCAGTGTTACTTAAAAAGAAAAAGTCACTTTGCTGGAACTGTTAGGTCCAGCAAAAAAAAACCAAAACAAAAAAGACAAAAAAAACAAACAACAACAAAAAAAAAGGGCCCAAAGTCAAGGTGTCTGCACTGTACCCATAAGTTTCTGGCCACGTTTTCCTGCGAGAAGTCTGCCTTCCTTAGTGGTCCCGCTCCATTTTCTTGGTCTTCACAGATCATGGACCCCAGGTCACGGAGGACAATGTGTCGGCACAGCGGGGTGGAGCTTCCCCAGCCACCGTTGGACGTTCTCAGAGCCGGAGAGCGGATGCAGTTCAGGTCCGCAGAGAAACTCTTCCTCGTCCACTTCTTCGACAGCAGGCGCAGCTGGTGAGGAGCCAACACTCTTCACTGTTAGCTGGGGGTGAATTAATCTTACTAAAACAAAACATGAGAGGTGATCAACACAGATTGTACATTTGAAACTATTTAACCTGGAAAGCAACATTTGATCCACTCTAATCGACTCCTGCTGTTGTAGACTGGCTCGCCACAGGTATGACTGGTGGAGCTCATGTATGAGTCACTGTAGTCTTTTAACTTCACTATTGCAATGTGGTCCCCAAACAGTTTTTCCAGAGACCTAGTCTGGAGAGAAAAAAACCTAATAAAACTTTAACTTTTGTACTAATGTTGTTTAAGACTGACTTCTGAGACAAAAAATAAAATAAAATAAAATTAGCCACTTAATACAGACCTTTTTGTTCACATGTGCGTCCAAGTCCTGTGTCAAATTATATTACTATAAATTAATATTTAAAGCAAAACCATTTTTAGACTGATCAGACTGTGAAAGAGATGCTGAACTGCATTCTGTGTGTTGTACAAAAGGTCTTGAAAGGAACTCCACTTCGTCACATGTGAAAATATTTTCCACAATGGTCTTCTCTCTCATCAGGCAATGGCTTCCTAGATCCAAAATGGCTCCCTTCGGCGTCAATAAGATGCTCGACAGAATGAAGCTGATGGAGGCTCGATCATCCTCTGTTCGAAAATCTGTGCGACTCGCTTTCGAGCGAGCCATGAACCATCTAGAACGCGTTAGAGAGCTGGAGCCGAACACTGGCCTCGGTGTCACGATTTGAAGCCCCATCACCTCAAGAATCTTCCCATCACCCATCTCTTAATCATGTTTTTGTCACTGCAGAGAACAGTGTCTGCTGTATACGCACAACACAAACACACGTCTTGTTTATCGTGTCCTTCAAACTGGAACCAAATTATTTCCACCCTTCCTCACACACAGGTTCCACCTCTCTGAAATACTGTAGCTTGAAACAGTTGTTCTTATTTGTCAAGAGCTATGCAATGAAATTTTTTTTTTTTTTCTAGTGGATTCAGAAAGTTGACAGGGAAAAAAACGAAACAAAAAAACTTGGCTGCGAGGACTGAAAAGTAGCAGGTCTGAACCTGTTGAATGTGGCAGAGTTTGGCCTCTGACCTCAAATGTGCTGCAAGACTGCTGCAATCTCACTGCCATGAAATTGTCCATCATTGTGTGTGACAGCAGCAGCTCCTGTAAATATCCTGTACAAGGCCTGACACTAATTTATTCATTCCCTCAGTCAGTTTTGGTACACAGCATTCTGATATTTATACAGTGAGGTGATGATCCGCGCTGTCAACAGCACTGACAGTGTTGGTATTTCTGCTGGTGCTATCTCTACAGAGAAAAATCAAACATGCATACTGTATTGAACCTTTTTATTTCATCTTCTTTTGTACGGTTTTGTAAGTTATTAAGTTTTCAAGCTTCAAGTTCTCATCTTTGGCATTAATGTGTTTTTTGTGTGTGCTTGTTTTTTTTTGTTTTTTATTTTTTTAATCTGAATGTTTTTACTGGACTACTTTTTTTTTTTTTTTTTATTTTTTTTTTTTTTTTTTTTTTTTTTTTTTTTTTTTTTTTTTTTTTTTTTTTTTTTTTTTTTTTTTTTTTTTTTTTACCGTTTGTACATATTTATATCACATCTATAAAATTCTCAAAAATTTAAGATGCCCAAAGTGCATCATTCACACCAAAACAAAGAAACAACAACAAAAAAAGCTGCCCACAAGTTCCCCAATAATGTGTTTTTTTTGAGGGGTGGTTGTTAGTTTTTGGGGTTTTTTTCTCCCAGGTTTTTGGCCTGTTTGTGTGCTGTGATGAGTTCAAGTCTTCTGTAAAAATGTCATAGAATCATCTTCTCAACCTGGACTGGACAGTCAGCTGTAGGTGAGAAGAGAATGTGCCTGTACTAATTTATTGTAAATTCAAAATGTATATGCATTACTTTATAGAGAAAGTAAGAAAATACTACAGGCGCACTAGGAGTCACACATAGAAGCCCCTTCTCTTTTTCCTGTGTCAGTCTTTTATTTCTCCATATTGATAGCATTAAAATCTGAGGGGTGAGGTGACAGTGTTTGACATTTTATTTTGGCAGGGTAGCAATGGGTAGACTTCCTGTTTTCTTTGGTCCTTCTGAATGTGGATGTTGTGTGTAAATAGATTTGGTACTTTAGCTGATTCTCTGGGAAAAACCACAGTTAACAGGGAACGGAAACCAGCTGACAGCAGGCTGGTGGGATTTTTATACTAAAACACTGAAATTAAAATATGCTATTAAATCACTCTGAACGTCTTCTGGCTTTGTTTTACACATTCTTCATTCACACTTTACACAAAAAAAAGATGATAATTGAAAATCAAGGTTTTATAGTACTTGTTATACTGAGAAGTTTAAATATTGAAAAAAAATGTTGAGCTTTAGATGAAATGAGTAAATGTATAAAAAGAAAAATTTAGCAACTTGCCTGTAGATTACCAACTGACCATTAGATGGCGCTGTTGCATCTTAGCTGAAATCAGTAACGAAGAAGCGCGGTGAAAACGCACCAACAGCTGTTAAAACCCAGTAGAAAGAAAATGTATCTTATTAACAAGAATAATAAATGCACAACTCTGTGTATTGTAGTCATTTGGGCACAGGGATAAGTCACCTATTCATTGACTATATTACATCTCCATGATACTGTTTGACAAGACAAATCACAAAGTTGCATTACTTTATAAAGAAAGATGCTTCTTCTGATAATGTGGACAGAGGTTCTGCTTTAACAGACTAACTGGAGCTTCCAAAGTCTGCCTGAACTCAACTCTGCTGTTGATAGACGTGCAATATCTGCATCATCTTGATTTTAAATGTCAGGTCCACTAAATTTTCCACATGCTTTCAATATGAATTCTGACCAAATTAAGGGTTAATTGAACATTAAAATTAGTGTTCAATTTTGATTTTTCATATAAATAAAAAAAAATTATCTAGAGTCTCTTTGTTCGTGGTAATCTTAGGTAAGAGAGCAGTCCTTATCACATTTTCACATGTAATATGAAAATAGGACAATTGAATAATGGAACATCAATGTTACACACCAATATATCACAATAAAAAAAAAAAGTGGTATGGTTAAGCCACTACATAACATGTGTCATTAAGATGGAGACAAATTGTTTTTCTGCTAGATTACCCAGAAGTTGAATTTCCCTTTATTGTAGACTACAAGTATTTGAAGGTAAGTATAATTACATCATACTTTCAGATAAAATACACTGAAATTCAAATTCTAGAGGAATTATAGCCCCGAGTCACAGGCTGTATTGTAAACTGCTACGGTGTGCTTTAAAAGATTATATAATGGAAGTGAGCCACATTTTGTGTTCATGCTAATGTGTGAATGCTTTTGTGCAACATTTGTGCCAAAAATACCCAAAACAAAACAAAAACCTGCTGATCCGTGTCACGTGAAAGAAAAAGAAATAAAGAACCATTTCCACAAATTACTGCATTAATATTTCAAGTGAGAAAATATAATTTCATTCAATATTTAATTGCACTCATTTGCACTGTGAGTATGCATTTTCTAAAAATGACTATTTTGAATGATTATGATTAGATTACACAAATTTGAAAAGTCATTCTGCTCTATTCTTCAATCTGTGGCTGCCATTTGTGTTTCATTACCATTGCTGGTTCAGTTCTGACAGCTGTCCCTCATGAATGTTTTTCTGGTGACTCATTATCCTCCAATTAGAGGCAGATATTTTATTGTCCAGCTGAGCTGGGGGTTAAAATGTCTTTGAAGTTGTAAATAATTATCCATGCAAACGGGTAATTAACAATGTCCAGCTAATCAATAAACATATGTCATGTGTTGACAACATTAATGCTGCTGGCACTGCTACATATATGGAGCAAACTGGAGGTGTCAGCCAGCATCTGCCTGAATCAACGAGCTCACATCGACTCAGTCCAGTTCAGATCTGCTCGTTTGTTGAAGGTCATGACTTGTGTGTCCATAATGGGAGGGGCATTTTATAGTTATATTTAAGGGTTTATTTTTGCACTCCCTATAACAAACATTGAAAATGTATGATAAAGCTCTAATAGGTTCTAATTATCATCTTTGCATTCACATTCCAGCACACCGTTTCTCAGCTTCACTTATGTGCACATTGAGTATATAAGAATGTATGAAACTTATTTTCTCCAGAGTGAAATATGTTTAAAAAGCTGTTTTTCTTAAAATTCTAACAAAAATTCATCCAAAATCTTCCTGTCAGCACCAGTTGGATTCCTGTTTTACTGTGTAAAAATCATGGTGTTTGATGCAGCATCACTCAAACCGTAACAAGTATGCTTGTCAGAGTATAGTTTTTGCATTTGTTTTTTTCCTTTCCAGTTGAGCCGAGAGGTGAGGATAAAAGTGAATGTGCATTCATGTGTATGGTGGAGAATTCTGGGGAGGGGATTAAAAGGTTAAAACAAAAACACTTTCAGCATTTTCCCCCCTTCTTGTTACAAGGACGATAAAGCTAACGTTGAATCCACAAGTTCATATATCAGCAACTTATTCTGGTTGATGAGATGTCATTCCACAGTGGGCGACCATCATGAGGAGGAGGTTCCCCAATTGTGGTTCCTCCACATGCAGAGGGCCTAAATAGGAATAAAGAACATTGTGCCCCCCCCCCCATAGGCACAGGCATTCAACTCTTACGCTCAACCCCCCCACAAAAAAAAAAGCATTTTCCTTACCAATGTGCCACCATTTCAAGGAAAATAATATCAACAGTACAAGATTTATTGCCAAGAAGCATTGCTGTAACAAAATAAATCATGGGCTCACAAAGCGTGCCAAGTTTAATTCCTTCCTCTTGAAGGTAAAATGGAAATTAAAACACAGAAAGGAACTCTAGTCTGAAGTGATGCCTTTAGTTGACGAAATAAGCAGTTTTTAAATCTTAACAGTTTGTAAATCAAGGAATTTGGTCAAATCAGACTGGCCCTTTAGTGTGCACTTTGCATAAGTCTGAGCTGTGAGGGATTATGCTTACAAGTAAAAGCATAAAACTGGGTTAATATAATTCAGTTCATTTGTATTTGCCAACTGGCCATTAGGAATTTTGCTAAAATATGTAGTTTAAAAAAATAAATAAATAAAATAAAATCAACCACTGCTGAGATACCTGGAGTATTCCATTAGTGAACAAACTGCTCCCAATATATCAACAAAGCCTAGAGCCGAAGGCAGCTACCCGCCACAGCACTAAAAGCAAAGAGGACAGAACAACAAATATGAACAACATGATTATTAAATAGCTAAATAAACAATACTGCAAATGAAAGCTAAAATAATCCCAGAATAAACAGTAGTCAGTGCTCCTGAAAAAATGAAAAATAAGTTAGTAATTTGTAGGTGCTATAACTAAATGACAATATACCAGTACAAAACAATAAAACACTGGAGTGGGTAAAACTATTAAAAAGTCCACTATTTCAGCTCACCAGGCAAAAGTATAAATCAGTTCAACCCACAGGGGAATCGAACCAGAGTCCAGGACAATGGCAGGAAGCAGTCCACACACCTGGCTGCAGTCACCTATTTAATCCTTTGTATTCCCCTTGTGATTGGCTGTTCCCCTGCTACACCTGTATGACTGATTCTAAATCCAGCAATAAACTTTGCAATGAACTGTAACTGAACAGTTTTATCACCGTCTTTTTTCTTTGCTTGTCCTTTTTAAATCTCTATATAGGACTTTTTTTTTTTGCCAGCTCAAACTTTATGAAATATGAGCTTCATAAAGTTTAGTATTCTCACATATCCTTTCAGTCTTACACATACTTTAACATATGTGTGTATTACTCCTCACTGTATTCAGTCTAGGTTTTACCATAATTAGAAGCTTTACAGGATAAAAGAAAAGAAGCTACAGGCTTTATTAGAAACCTTCTTCCTACCTTTTAACTATGGGGAGAGTGTGCTGCGAGAGGAGGCTGATTGACAACACACTAATTAACCAATCAACAAGTACCTAGGCAAGTGGTTACCTGTGTGATCACTCTGAGTGCAGTTATCTTCTGCCTTGTCCCCTGATTCCTGACCTGCTAATGAAACAAAAGCGTTGGAGTCTGTCTTAATGAAATTCAGTCATTCCCTCACTGCCACCATGATGCTGAAGCAAGTGCTCAATCGTTTGTCACCTTGGCATTTGAAATTTTTAAAGAGGAGAGATGGTTTCCTGATTTGGACTTAATTCTCTCCTGTATTTGTTGGCGGAGGGTGGCAGGCTTTCAGCATGAAATGAAAAAAAACCTCCTCTAATTTTTTTCTTCTGCTCTTCCACTTCTCATCTCTTGATCCCCAGGTCATAATCGGATGTGACTGGATGAAAATACCACCTCTAACTTTCCCACTGCCTGGAAATAATATTTCCTCATATCTCTAACATGACAAAATCTAAACCAGGTGAAAAGAATGGGGTGGAGGGAAAAAAAGTACTTTGTTAAAATCTTATTTGTTTACTGCTATAATATTTGAATTTACAGGACAAAAACCAAAAAGTATGAAACCTTAGTCAAGACCTGAATTTTTAAGTTCTTTTAAAAATTTAGATTGAATTCAAAGTGTAATATGTCTGAGGTAATAAAATTACTACTGATTCCTAATTACTACTCCTTTTAAATCTTTCTAATTGTACACTATCTTGCTGCTGTAAAAGCTCATCAGTGCCAATTTGGATTAATCACCTGCAGAAATGTAAGTGTTTGAATACCTTTTGATAAAAACTACAGTCCCTGTTTTTTCCTTTCCTTGGAAACTGTCAATTTCAGTTCAGCTAATTAATATTTAACATTCAGACTGACTTATATTCAAAGCAAATTTATTAATTACAATAAACACTACGGGCAGGATGGTGGCAGAACGGTAAGCACTGTTGCCTCACAGTAAGAAGGTCCTGCACCATCTGGCCAAGGCCTTTCTGTGTGGAGTTTGCGTGTTCTCTTTGAGTACTCCAACTTCCTCCCACAGTCCAAAGACTTGCAGTTATTGGGGTTAAGTTAATTAGTGATTCTAAATTGCCCATAGGTGTGACACTGCGTGAGAATGGTTGTCTGTCTTTCTGTGTTAACCCTGCAACAGATTGGTGACCTGTCCAGGGTGTACCACACCTCTCACCCTATGGTGGCTTGGATAGGCTCCAACAAGAGAATGGATGGACAATTCCACATTTGGATTTCCTCTCGCCAATGGAATAGTAAATGGACTGATTCTTATATAGAGGAATTCTACTCGACCTGAGCACTCCAAATGCTTTATACATCATGCCTCATTAACAAAAGCACTTTTTTTCCTTTGCTTAAGTGTTTTCTAACTAACAACCAATTAGTAGACAACCTGTTTTACCTCCTGAGGTACAGATCATAACTTAAGAAGCTCTTTGCCTCATCCAAGAGGCTTCTTCAGTTCTTGAGAACAGCAACCAGTCTTTCAGTTTTCATGAAATTTAAAGAAGTCCAGTCGCTTGCATTCTAAGCTCCTTAGACTACCATGACCTGGATGACTGAGAACCTAGGCAGTTATGCAAACATTTTCCACTATGTTGCCTTGATGCCTTCTCCGTTCTTTGTACATTTACTACAGTTGTTTGGAAACTGGTTGATAACTGAATTTATCATCATCTTTCTAAAAGAAATATAATGATAAATTCATCATCTTTTTTGGGACACACTGAAGTAGACATAGAGTTGGGGTCCTAAAAGCTGAAGGCTCTGCCTCCCATTCTACTTTTAAATATCCTAGAAACCACACCATTTAAAAAAAAAAAAAAAAAGATTTTCCAGCCTTTCCATCACTCTTAGGAGGATCATTCTTGTTTGGATTGGACTTGCAGTGTAGCAGTATCAGCTCTCCATTTCCTGCATACTATGACCAAGGCTTCTGTCTCAGGTAGCTCTGGTAACGTCTCCAATGTTCTCAAAGCTTCCAGTCTGGGAAGTTCCTCATTCAAATGATGAATGTGGTGATAACGTTGAAGTTTTTCTTCTTCTTACTGACAGAGTGCTCCTATCTCCCTTGATACTATATGATAGTTTAATTTAGGACTCATGACAAACATTAACTGAATAAATAGTTCCATTTATTAAAACCGTCTAGATGGACTGGGATGTTTTGGACAGGGATCCTCTGAAAACCCAGAACATTTTTAAAGCACTAATCAAAGCAGAAATAGAAAACAATGATGTAGCTTTATTAGATACAAATTGATTGATTTAAAAAAAAAAGGAAATTATTAAAAAAACACACCTATGAAATATGACCTAAAAAAAAAATACCGCTGGGATCTGCAGTACCCTGGTCAATAAGATGAGGGTCCAAACATTTGAGAAGACTAAATGAGATCTCGATCAATATGAGTAGCTGATTTCTTTATTAAGCCAAGTCACAGACATAGAGCAAGAAAGAATACATTGTTTTTGTTTGACAGTGATCAATGACCTTTGAAGGTTGTACAACCTGCCATTATATCCAATGTGATGTTGGACAGCCCTTTGTGTGTGTGTGTGTGTGTGTGTGTGTGTGTGTGTGTGTGTGTGTGTGTGTGTGTGTGTGTGTGTGTGTGTGTGTGTGTGTGTGTGTGTGTGTGTGTGTGTGTGTGTGCATTTGTGTATATTGCAGGGAAAGTGATAGTATAATTTGTAGAGGTATGAATATTTTATGGAGTGAACTCATTAGATGCTTGAGCTCTCGGGAGCTGAGAGGAGAGTTTGTTTTGTTCCAGATTATTTCTGTGATAAATTATACATCTCTAAGACTCAACAATATGAAAACAACACAGTTACAATTAGAGGAAGGGGGGTGAAGGGCTGTATTTACACTCCACACATCAAAAAGAAGCCTGGCCCACATTTTTGTCCACTATGCACAGCTTAGTCTGTGAAGGCCACTTGAAATCTAAATCTAATTCTTAGATCAAGTAATATCCGTTGTGACATATTTTAACACCAGTTCATTTTTAATTCAATAAAGACTCAAGTTTGCACAGTCACAGTGGATACAAAATGTCAGTGATCTGTCATCATTTCAAGATTTCGTTCACTTAGTCCAGATTATTTGATGGAATAGTATACATAGACTTCCTTTTGTTTTATATTACAATTCAGATTTGTATGTTTTCAATCATCACTATAAAAATAATAGCTTAAGGGGTGCTGTCAGAGCAAACATTTGAGAATGATAATTTCATATTAATTTAATCATCGTATCCCTTCTTTCACACAATTGCAGTTACTTCACTAGAATTTGTGTCATCATCCAATCCAAAATTAAAACAAGAGAATTTTTTTTAGCTTCCTCTTATCTCTTGTCTTGGTATAGCTCCGATATTTTTTACTTCGATATATATATATACTATAAATTACCATATTTTACTTGGTACATAATAATAAGGTGACTGTAAAAGGAAGGGTTACGATACTAAATCACCCTGTCCCTTGAGAGCAAACTTAAAATAGAATAGGAACATCTATTTAATTTTTGAATACTGTAGGAAACTGGTAGAAACTCCATTCCATTTCTAAAACGCATTATACTTTTAACAGCATGGTGGCAGTAATGGTGGTGGGGTAGCATTGGTAACTGTGGGGTTGTCTCCAATCTCCTCTGGCTCTATTAGAGAGCTGACAGGCTGTGAATGGGCTAGAGGCCCTATGGCCTCGGAGCAATCACCATGGCCATTTCACACCCTGCTGATCTCCTCATCTGCAGCAGATATTGGGGTGGAGGGTGCAGAGGCCCCAAATGAAGTTCTGACCTCACTCTCAAGAACTCACAGGATTAAAAAAATTAATACATAAAAAATAGTCATCCTGTTCAAAGTTAAAATGGCCACTTATGCTAAGCAACTGAAAGTTTTATACTGATATGAGAAAAGTGACTCTGGAGTTCCAAGACTACAAGAACTGGGTAAATTGTAAATGTTTACCTATGAAGTTTATAACTTGTCAGATTTTTTTTAAAAAAGCACAACTTTTAACAAACTTGTGATTCAGTCACTGCAAAGGATGTTAGAGGAAAAACTGTTTTTAGCACATGATGTAACTTCAGCACATGATGTTTTTAGTGAGCACCACCATGACACCAAAATGATTCTCATCCAAAGTATAATAGACAACCAATCCTTATTGTTTACAGGTACTTGATTTATTTTTCAGTTGAAGGGTATAACTGATGATGAAATATAATCTGTTGTGAGTGATTACTGCACAGTGGCCCAAATGAACTAGCAGCAGCAGTTCAAAAGCAGACTTCCAGTGCAATCAATTAGCTTACTGCCAGGACTGAACTTGGCTCTCTCACTGATTGTCTGACAGAACAAATAGTGTATGTCTTCACTAGCTATGGGAGTTTGAAGGTGATACATCGAGTATGAGTATTACAGATGGATGACTGGATATAAATCTTTTATGATGCTGTTGTTATATTTTGTTCTTGAGATTAATTTGTTTTGGAAATCTTTGGAGTAACGGCTCTACTCCTCCACATCGAATGGCTGAAGTCCTAACTCTATGTCTAAGGGAGAGCCACCCCTTGGAGAAAGCTCAGTTCTGCCAGTTGTACTCACAATTTCATTCTTTCAGTCACTACCCAAAGCTTGTGACCATAGGTGAGGGTAAGGAGGAAGATTGACCAGCAGCTTCACGTTCACGCTCAGCTCTCCCGTCATCATGACAGACCAGTACAGTATCTGTATCACTGCAGCAGTGGCCCAAATCCATCTGTTGATCTCCCACTCCCCTCTTCCCTCACTCATGAACAAGATCCCAAGATACTTGAACTTTTCCACTTGGGGCAGCAACTCATCCCTTAATTGGAGTGTGAACTCCACTCTTTCCTGGCTGAGACCAATGGCCTTAGACTTGGAGGTCCTAGTACTCCCCACTTCATACTTGGCTCCAAACCGCTCCAGTCCGAGCTGGAAGCCACCACCTAATGAAGCCAACAGGACCACATCCCAAAAAGTTGATTCTGTTCATCTGGACATTGTGTTTTCAGTGGAAGAAACATCTTGTCACTCATCCAGGAGACTGAAGAAGTCACTTGGATGAATGTTGAAATATTTCTCCCACTGAAAACACAACATGCAGATGAACAGAATCAACTTCTTGGAATTTCCTTACCTGGATGATTGAGCATGCATCAAGACAACAGGACCACATCTTCAAAAAGCAGAGATGAGATTCTGAGGTCGCCATGGTGGAAACTTTCCGCCATCTGGTGATGCCTAGATATTCTGTCTTTAAAAATGATGAACAACAAATGGCAGCCCTGGCAGAGTCCAACACCCCTTGTAAACAAGTCCGACTTATTGCTGGCAACACAGCCCAAGCTCTCACTGTTGTACAGTGACTAAATGGCTCTTAACAATGGGCCAGCCACCCCATACTCCAGCAGTACCCCCCACAGGATACCCTGAGGGATGCAGTCGAATGCCTTCTCTAAGTCCACAAAATATATATAAACTGGTTGGGCAAACTCCCACGCACACTCGAATATCCTTGAGAGGATAAAGAGCTGGTCTAGAGTTCAGTGACCAGGATTGTTCTTCCTGAATATGGGGTTGGACTAACGGACAAACTCTCTTTTCCAGTACGCTGGCATAGACCTTCCTGGGGAGGCTGAGGAGTGTGATTCCCCAGTAGTTGGAGCACACCCGTTTTTAAAGATGGGAACCACTGCCCCAGTCTGCCAATCCAGAGGCACCATCCCAGATCTCCATGTGACATTGTAAAGGCCAGTGTTGGGCAAGTTACTTTGAAAAAGTAATTAGTTATAGTTACTAGTTACTTCTTTAAAAAAGTAACTGAGTTAGTAACTGAGTTACAATATTATAAAAGTAACTAATTACTAGGAA
>VVHJ01025423.1:420-10867 GCA_015107715.1 Tylochromis polylepis
AGTTTTATCCCCCCCCCCCCCCCTTTTAAGAAGTTTAGACCTGTTGTTGTGTTTCCACCAATCCTTTTTGTAAATCTTGTCTACCCTTGTTTTTGGCAGTTTCAGTAACAGATCTTACTGATCTTACTAAAGTCCAGAGGTTGAATTACTTAAAACAACTTACACTGCTTTAAAAAAAATTAATCAAACCACCATCCAGTGTAAGGCCTATGCCACAGCTACCCTTAATTAACAGTATTCTGGTAATTACCAGAATAATTTTGTATGCTTCTGTTATGGTTAGTCCACCAGTATAAGCAAGCTCTTTAATCGGAAATGATATTTTTAATGCTAAAATATAATTATTGTTATTATCCATAAACTTTCAATTTACAGTTTTACAAAAAAGCATAAAAATACTAAAGCACGTTATTAAACTTCACTTCTGAACAGAAAAAAATAGTTTTAGTGGTTAAATAGGCTGGAGCCTGTCCTAGCTAACATAGGGCGAGTTAATAAGAAAAAATATACAAATATTAAAAAACAATTACTCAAATTGTATATAAGACATATTTAAAATGGACCTATGACGCTCATTTCCAGCTCCATATCTTTATTCTTTGACTCTGATAGGGTAGCTTTACATGATTTACAGTTCAAAATATCCTGAATCACCTTATACTGGTCCTTGGTGTGGGCCATCAGTTAATCTGCCCTAACAGACTTTCTTTTGATTGGCTGCCCCTCACAGACAGACAGGTTTTAACAGCTGGTCTGAGGTTTCTGTGCTCACAGCACCATATTGGGGGTAATCCCCTCTGTCTGCCTAAATAATAGATGCAAGAAGCGAGAGATTTCAAAGACTCTGGAAAGAAAACTTGTGAGAGATGTGTCTAAAGACCCCAGAACAACTGCCAAGGCACGAGTGAATGACATAAACAAGTTGGAAATTGTAGCCTTAAAGAAGACGATCACTAAAAACGTGCACAGGAGTGAACTGAGCGATTGCAGAAGAGACACCTTCAAGCCAGGCTGAAGTATTTTAAGGACAATGTGGAGAAAGATTATGCACTCTGGAAGTGCGTCGTTTGGTCAGATGAAATGAAGCTAGGGCTCTTTGGCCACACTGCTTATGTTTGGAGGAAGTGACAGGCATACAACTCAAAGAAGACCGTCCCCACAGTGAAGCACGGTGGTGGGAGTATTATGCTATGGGAATACTTCATCGTGCCTGGAGCTGGGAATGGTGGCAGGAATCACGAAGAAAGAAGGATGTGTGAAGATTTTGAAACCCTCCCCGACTTGAATCCTGTTCAGAATCTTTTTTCACCTTTGAATTATGAGCAGTCCTCTCAATTCTGAATTTTTGCCATCGTACACTTATAAAACGATGGGTTTTGGTGCATTGCTGTTCTTGTGGATCAACACAGTCTATCACTTTAAGTCAAATTTCTGTTTTATTTGGTGCTAATTACCCCGATGGGTTAGATATACTGCACATAATAATGCATGTTCAGAGGTTTAAATACTAATATTCTGTCTTCAGATCTTTCTCCTGAAAATGCAGTTTTCTGAAATCTGATATTAAGAGTGCCAAACGGCTACACCAGTGATGCATGCATAAAAGAGAGCTGATGTGGAAAGTTGAAGCAGTCATTGCATCAAGAACGTCACAAGTTTTTAGTGGTAATATGCTGACATGCTAAAAAAATATCATCGTAAACAAAAACATTGACGTTTTATGTGGCCAAACATGAGTCAGTCTACCAGCAGGTTGCTGGATTAAACAATAAACACATTTTACTTTTTAAACATTTTTATTTTCTTTGCAGCAACTTCATTTTCATTATGCAATAACCGAATTAAGTATTTCTTAACTGAGCATTGAATCATTTGTTGCTGCTGATTGAGAAGATTCACCAGAGAAAGTAGAAAAACAGAAGTACAGTGTTACGTATTACATTGCTACACATTTAATGCTACATGCAATATCTGCTTTCAAAAGCTCATACAATCACTTGACTGGTGGGTTTTTTCTCTGACACTCTAAAAGCATGAAGCTTTTCTTTTTCTAAAATCAGTGTTATTCCATACATTGGTGTAAAATATTCTGAAATAAACAATCAGTAGAAATAAAATAATGTAGCAAAAAAAAAGAAGAGCAAAAATTCAAAATGGGTTAAATATTGGCTTCAATCATGGCTCAGTGGTCAGGTAGCTGCAGACAACAGCAGGATTTATGCCTGTTTCTTGGAGGCCGTTCCCGTCTGCTGTTTCTCCAGAACAAAGTTGATCAGCTTCTTGACCCAGGAGGAATGAGGGTTCAGACAAACCTTCGCTCCGTTTGCCAGTCCAGCTCTGATTAAAGAGATTTACAGTCAGAAATGCTTAAAGGTAAGCAGCCGTTAGAGCAAATACTCTGTGATTCTTTTGACCTGCCAACCTGCATCTGAATCCCTTTATTCAAATTATTTTCCCCACAAAATCATCAAACTGCAATCGTAAGGCAATTTTTGTATAGCAGGAATTAAATGAACCATGATATTAAAAGGCCTGGGAGTTATAAGAAAAACAACTTCAAGCAAGAATTCATGTGCAGTTTCAAGAAAAGGCAGCGCTCCAAACGTTACAGTAATCAAATCTCCTATCGATAAAATCCGCACTGAGACTGAACACGCGAGTGATTAACAATAAAATGGTGCAATCAGAGAAATGAGAGTGAACCTGTTAACTCAAAACACAAACTCTGTGTGGAGTTGATCCCCGCAGATATTTGCAAAACTCATTTTCCTTCCAATGTTTTGACTAATGATCCAGTCACTGGTGTACAATTCTCAGTGTTTTCATGTGAACTCACTGTGAAGCGATACAAAAATGTAAAAAATGCTGGGAAACAGTTCCAAGAGGGCTTACTGGAACTTCATGGAGAGAAAATCTGATCTGTTTAAACAGATCCCAGAACCAAGTACCCGTCAGGCTGTGTGATTTACGATGTTATCAGTGTTAACACTGAAATGCTCCGTGTTTTTATCAGGATCATAAAACATGCTTAAGCAAATAATACCGCAGCCAGCTTTTAATAAAAGGCCTTCAATGTGTTCCATAAAATGAACTAATTAATGAATGAATACATTTTATTTGGCTTAAAAAAATAATTAATATGTTATGGTGTTATTTTTTTAAGGTTACATTTGGGAATTGTGTTTAAGAGCGATCATACTCCCAGTTTGGCTGCAAGATCCAGTTGGATTAAAAAAGGGATGCAACACAAAAAATGTAAATAATGTCCATTAAATCAGGGAAAGAGAGTAAAAGTGACAGCAGATCAAATGCACATAATTTATAGTTAACAGAAATATTAATTGGCACAAATCTTTTTAAACCTTTAAAGAAAAATGTAAAAGATTTGCCAGATCCAGCTCAAGTAAGTTTCTTTTTGTATTTATTTGTATGTAATTAAATAAATCCATGGATTATATACAGTTTATAGTGTTTATAAAAGGCTTAATCAAGATTTTTAAAACACTGGTAACCAAATGTTCCAAAAAACATGTTTTCTACAAATGATTTCCTTTTCGAAAAGCATCTAAATCTAAATTGTTTATGTGAGACACTTAATCCCATTTTTATGTTAGGCTTTTAAATTTGAGTGGCATTGTGCCATAAACGAGTCTAATTAATGAGTTTAATTTCATTTATTTTAATGGCTTTTTGCCTGTTTGTTGATTTGTTAATCACAACTAATCACAATTCCCGCTGCAGTCTTCCTTCTTATTAAAAAGTGTCGTGCTCTGGTAACTGAGTCTGTCTGTGACAGGCTGACTTACATGACTTCTGTTTCCGGGCAGTGAGGCCCCTCAGGGAACAGCTTGATGCTCCTCAGGCTGTCTGGAGGGATGATCCTCGACTCCACCTGCAGGCACCGGCAGTGCGTGTTGTAGTCACGGCTGATTGGCGGCATACCTGTCATCAGCAGACATTTAACAGGAAACAACTTTATCTTTTCTTTCTCACCTCCCATGAACTTGAATGTAAACCTGAAGACATTGATGTAGCTTGCGTTTACTTCATGCGGATGTTTTCAGTGTGATGTTTGTGTTTTAGAGCTTGTATTATTCTCCAGTGCCAAAGAAAACCTCTAAACAAGATGACTAATGCAATTTACATAATGATGTTTGACAGAAACTCAAATGTGGGAAAGCTTTTAGTTTTAACATTTGTCTGACACCTGCACTCCGCTAACGCAACCTCAGCTATTTAATTTTCCTGAGAAACTGGTATTGTAATCTCATGCTGGTGAGATGCAAAGCCAACTTGTGCCAAAGTTCACTTGGCAGTCAGTGTAGCACACACACACAAATACTACTCAGTGACTGGAAAGCTGATACGCCTACTTTCCAACAGCATATTTCATCATCGCCTCCTGAGTTGGTGTTTTGATGTTCTTAAGAAAAGAACTTCCCTTTTTTTGCTCTTCCAGTCATCTTCCTGTTTGTAAAATACTCGCACAAAGCAGTTCTCCATTCTTACTGAAGGACTGAAAGACGAACCGTAATAGATGGTGAAACAGTCAAGTCACGATCACGCTGAAATGTGACACCACTCAGAAAAGTCACATGGAAAAAAAAGGGCCTGTAAAACTCTCAGTGAGGTTTTCCATTAGTTAAAGCTTTAATGCATTCATTTTGTTATAGAGAACTTCTTTGTGCATATTAAGCTTAGCACCCTCAGTGGATCCAGTAGTCAGATCATTTTTTTTAAAAGTCAGTAAACATAAAGCTTCCAAAACACACTTTCAAATACAGAGAAATGTACACGGTGTTGTGCACTTTATATCTTCCTTACTATGCTACCTGTGCATTCCACTAAAGGTAGCATTTTATTTTAAATGACTATGAAAAATTGATTGTAGATTTGAACATTTCTAGCACGCATTTAATCATTCTTTTGTTTGTTTGTTTGGTTTTTTTTATCATGCAGCGTTTGCAAATTAATTCCCATTTTCTTGCCGAAATATGGAATTGTCCCTGCAGCTTCAAAAACACCCTCTCGTTTACCCAGAAAAATAAAAGCTTGTTGTTGATTTTCATTTCCAAAGGCCACATTCCAGTGTCTGTTTCTGTTTCCACCAGCAAATTCAATTTCTAAACATGAAGCTCACATTACGCTTTCCGGAGAATAGAAATGTTTATTCACACAGAAACTTCTTATTGTGTAGTGATCCAGTTCTTACCGTCGCTGAGGACGAGCAGGGTCCCAAACACAATCAGTACGCAGAGATTCATCTTGTTTCTTGCTGATGCGGCTGCTTGCTCGGTTGTTGAACACAGACTGATGTATTACAGCTGTTGTGACTGTTTTCATGCATCTGCACTGTAATATTTATACCTACATCCAATCATGTGATTGTTGTGAACTTCTGCAATTAATATTTAAAAAAAAAAAACCACACAGAGATGTATGTGTGAGTGTGCACGTTGGTTTCATTTTGTTGCATTCACATGTGCAGCAGAAGGCAGTCATGGGATGGTGGGTTCAGGGGACGATCAAAGGCCCGACTGAGGTTAGACAGCGTGCTTGCTGCGGTCAGCAGTCTCAGAAATGAACCACACAGATGGGACATGTATGTCTGGGTGTCCAGGAAAGAGCTGCGAGTCCCTTCTGTTTGCCACAATTCTGCAGAACCAGCACACTCTGTGTAAACTCTGTGATCCCCCTTCTCACACTGAAAGAGGAAAAAGATCAGCAGACAGAGTTTTGTAAACAATCTCAGTTTATCGTAGTTTATGCAGTCGTAGTACAATTGAAACTGAGACAGCTGTTTTTCATTGTGGACAGGTTTAGTCCTTCTGCAAATACGAGTTTCAAAAACATCGTCCTAGAGGTATTTGTCTTGGTCCTGTGGATGTTGAGTCACTAGTGATCATATGAGTCATCTCATGTGCCAAAGTGTGAAAAAAGGCATAGGTTCTTACCATCACCAGAGCCAACGGGTGAAAGAACCGTGAGACCTTGCCCCATCCGAACATGTGACCTAGTGAGGTCACCTGAGGCGAGGTGTGAGCGCGGGTCAAAGCGCCTGAGAAAAGAACTCAAGACTGCATTGTAGGTGGCAGACAGTTGTTTAGGTAGTTAAGAGTGGACAAAGATGGCCTCCTTCACTTCTCTCTGAAACCATCTGTCTTCACTGTCCAAAACGTGAACACTGGCATACTCAAAAGAGTGACCTTTGACCTTTAGGTGCAGATGTACAGCTGAGTCACTGCACAGTAGACACTGTGTTGTTTATGTATATGTATGTTTTCAGTGTGAAAGGCGGGACTCATATAATTCTTGAAACAGTGAAATAGTGATTCCAGGAAAAGTCAGTTTCTGTCTCTACAGGTGTAGTTACACAAATTTACACCCTAAGGCTAATCATTAGACCTTGAGGTCAATCTGTGGTCATTTTTGAGGGCCAAGAGGGTACATATATGTATAAAATTAAAAGTTTTAAAGTTTATTTAAGTTAAAGTATCCTTTTTCTTCCATTTTTTCACTCTGTGCTCTGGTTTCACATTGCCCATTCATATTACAGCACAACGTACTGTTTTGAAATGAAGGAATTTACAACTTTTTCCTTTATAACCACACACGGAATTTGACAGTTGATGGAAACCTTTGTAAAAACAGCGCAAGCTAAGTGGTAGACCTTAGTTGGGTCAGATGTAGGTTTAATACATAAGATATCAAGTGTATAATATTAAAAAACCCAAATTAATTCATGTACTTGTCTTGCATCTCTTTTTAAAGGGCCATTTTTGCACCTGTACATTAAGGTACCACATTGTCACCAGAAATTTAAGCGTGGTATCCATAAGGTACAAAAAACAAGGGTGTAACAGCAAGCAGTACTTTAGATAGTACACAGTCTAAGAGCATAGTGTTAATCTAACACATTATTATGACCCAATTTAGTAGTTACATGAGCTAAATGTAACATTTTAGCCTCCTTCAGCTCATTGTTTTGATACCTGGGGCTGTTTTTTTTTAGTGATTTGATTCAGTCTCACTGCAAACAGAGAAAACACTCCATTCTGCATCTGGTGGAGACCAAAACCAGAACTAACAGAAATGTTTATATTTTGTTGTTCATCAGGCTGCTAGAAATACAGCTCTGGTAATATCACAGGATGTGGTAAAAATAACGTAATGCTAAGACGTGTGTAATGTGTTTATGATGTTCAGTTTGTTGTGGAGTTGTAAGTCTTTTGTGTTTAACTCGGGTTTTATTTCAGTTTTGACAAATACTTACCTACATCACCACTAATGCAGTAATACTGCAATGTTGTATTTGGTTTTGATGAAATTAGTTCAGCTTGAGGATCTACAATTAAATTTAAAATGAAAGGACACTGGAGACACACTGATTTCACTGGAACATTTGAAAGAGTTGTATTTGTCTACCTGCAACTTCTCTCGTACATGATTTTATTAATTTGTGCGAACAGTGTATATTTTGTCCTTTTATTTTTGTAGATGTTTTTTGTACACAGATAAGCTTGTAAAAGAGATCTCGATCTCAGTGAGACTACCTGTATAAAAGATTTAATAAAAACAATAATAATAACAATACATATTAATTTAACACTCATTCATATGTATTTATAACGTAGTACAAATCTTTATCAAATTTATTTGCGAGAAAGAAATCATTTTTGTCTGAAAACAACATTTTAAAACAAAATCTCAAATGTCATACAGGTAATAATTATTTGACTGATTAACCCATGTAAAAATTAATCTTCATAATCTCATGTAGTTTTTGAGACAAGGATAATAAATATGAAATATTTAGTCAGAAGTAAACCACATTCATCACATCATTAGAAAAAGCTGACACTGTCTTTTTTCTTTGAGTTATGAAATATTTCTCCCTTATGATTAATTGCGTGCAGACGTTTGGGTAATATTGTAAATGTGGGATGGAAAGAGGTCACGCACATGACTACAACACATTAAATGATGCGTTACGGGATGACTTGGTAAACTTGCCACTGTGCTGGAATTTTCTGTTAATAAAGTCTGCAACACGGTCAGCTGTGGTCAAGCTTTTAATTACTGCATGCAGGAGAGCAAACACAGACATCAAACATCACAGTCATGAGAGCTCTGCTCTTGAGATGTCTCAGGTCTCACTCTCGCAAACAACATTTTTTCAGTTACAACAGGTTTTTGTCCCACGGGCTGCTGCTGGGCAGGGAGGACTCCCACTATCTATGGCCCAGGAAGCTCCTGGCACTGGTCTCCCTGGGAGTTTTTCGTCCTTCTAACAGTTAGCAGATAACATAGTGAAACATCGTTAAGCTGTTACACTAGGTCACACACATCTTTCATCTAAGAAACAAAAAGTTATGCGGAGTCCTGCGGAAAAATTCTAAGCACCTATTCTCTAAATGTGAGAATAAACGAGAATTTTTCCATTACACCACCATTTAAAAACAAAGTCAGTGGGAATTTTACAAAAATACTCAAAAGATATTTTTCTCTTTCTCTGTGGGCATATTGTTAGAATGGGACTTATTGCTGTGGCTTACAGTGACTACAGTAAATAAAGATGATGAGAATTCTGAGTGTTGTATAAAAACTAGTTTAAGATCTTTTTTTTTTATCAGCATGCAAACAGAAAGGCTATGTGATGAGTTATTAGTTTAGCTAATCTTCCTGTGCTAAAGTTCCTTTAAGAAATGCGGCGATGCAAAGCTCAGACAGGAGAGTTCCAGAAGGTGGAGCTGGCACATTGAAGGCTTGGAGGCTTGGGGGTTGATGTGAGGGAAAGACAACAGACCCAAGGCTGAGGATCATAGCGTCCAAGACAGGTTAGACAGGTGCTGAGACGCCAGGGCATGGAGCAGGCATGTCCAAAGTCTGGTCCGCGGGCCAAATGCGGCCCGCATTCAAATTTCTACCAGCCTGCAGCCTCTGTCATAAAATCAATAATATGTAGCCCGTCAGCACTGTTGACCACAGTATAAAATACACGCGTACAAAAAAGCTATTTTATATTTCACCAGAAGATGGCAGTAGACTTATGGAGGCACTATCTACGCGTGACCCTTGTGCAATCTTTTTAAGCCCATTTCTAAAATGACAAGTGTAACTACAAAAAGAAAAGTTGACAGCGAGGGCTGCCACTTCCGGGACAAGTGGAAATTGTTGTACTTTTTCACTGAAATACGAAACAACTGTGTCTGCCTAATTTGCCAAGAGACTGTGGCTGTTTTCAAGGAATTCAATATTCAGAGGCACTGCCAGACAAAACATGCTAACTACAACAAGCTAATTGGGAAGGTACATGGTGAAAAATTGAAGCAACTGGAAGCTGTTTTAACGGCACAGCAGCGCTTTTTCACAAGAGCCTGTGAGTCAAATGAAAATGGCACAAAGGCAAGCTTCGAGGTGGCGACGCTGATTGCCAAGCACCGCAAAAATTTTACTGAGGTTGAATTTATTAAAGACTGCGTGATGAAAATGGTGGAGAAAATTTGTCCTGAGAAGAATTAAGAGTTTGCCAATGTTTGCCTGGCTCGTAACACTGTTTTACAAAGAATTGAAGAGGTTTCATCTGATATTAAGAGACGGAGGCAAAAGGAATGGAGTTTGACTTTTCTTCATTAGCCTGCGATGAAAGCACAGATGCATCTGACACCGCTCAGTTACTGATTTTTTTGAGAGGAGTGGACAATGAAATGAACGTGAGTGAAGAGCTACTTGACCTCCAGGGCCTTAAGGACCAAACAAGAGGAACAGATTTATTTGTTGCTGTTTGTGCCACCGTAGATGACATGAAACTACCGTGGAATAAAGTCACTGGTATTATTAAGGATGGCGCATCTGCCATGGCTGGGGAGTGAAATGGATTAACAACCCTAGTCTGTAACAAAGTCATCAAAGAAGGAGGCATTTGGGACCAAACAGCTACTTTTCCAAAGGCACCTGTCACAAACGCAGCCCAATACCACACATTTCCCATTGCTGCAGGAAATAATGACCAGTTTTCCACAGACCAATATCAGTGCGCAAATGAGAAGGTATGCAGCAGACTTCTCTTTTCTGGCTGAGGAGTTTCAACAGCGCTTTTGGGATTTTGCAGCTATTGAAAAGGAGATCACGCTTTTTCCTCTCCTTTGTCCGTGGACCCTGATGACCCTCCTGACCATCTGCAGCTGGAGCTCACTGAGCTGCAGTGTGACACCGATGCTGTGTCCCAAAACCTAGGACGCTTCCTATGTAGGACGCATTTGAAGGCCGATGACGTCACAGCGATGCGACGAAGGCTGTCCCAATTCCAAGGATGCTCCAAATGCGTCCTTCATTTCCCCAGATTTGAAGGATGGGTCAGGTGTATCCTGCATGGCCCAACCTATCCCAGAATTCATAGCATGGCCTAGCCCATTCCAGTTTCCACCAATGGCGGCAGCTACGGAGG
>VVHJ01025425.1:6904-17439 GCA_015107715.1 Tylochromis polylepis
AGCTAAATCCAAATGCAAGTTTAGTCACTGTTCACAGTAGCCCATTGAGCAGTATTAGCTAGTGAATCTCGTGCATCTGTGTCCAAATAATGAACCATCTTTCATTATCATTTCAATATTCTCATCTTGCCATATTGATTAAAAAAAAAAAATCACAATCAACTAGACCTGCTCAGCATTTTTAGATCTTAATTAGATAAACTAAAATCCCAGTGTTCCATGTAATGAGGGAAAAAGCTGCCAAGCTCAAACACCGGCTCCATGATGAAATAAGCTACAGCATCTTAACTACCCGATATGAGGACAGCATAGCAGAATAAATGACACATTTAAAAGTCCATGAACTACAATGCAGACAAATTGGATCATTACTAGTGTTTAGACAGGACATATAATATAATATGACTTTTTAAAAAACGTCTGCATCGACTCTGGCGACATGCCATTCCAGATAAAGTCACATGAAACACACTTCTGTGCCTTCATATACAATCATATTGAAGTATTATGGATTGGCTACAGAAATCATTCATTCGTCCAGATGCTCTTACCTTCATGGCCTTGATGGCTTGAGATCCAGAGTAGTCAAACTCACCAGCCTGACCAATAGAGAGACCCCCAGAACCCAGTACAAGCACCTTTGAAACCTGAGTCGACACAAAAAGATGCGATTGGCACCATTTAAACAGCAGGTTCCACTAAATGACTGATAAAATTGCCTTGTGTTCAGAATATTTGAAGTTGACCTGCTCAACCTGGGTTAAGTACTCTACCTGGGCCCTGGGAGGGATGCTGGGCTTTATGGGCATAACTGATGCTATGCTGGTATCCTTTCCTTTTTTGATCAGTGACAAAAAGACATCAAAGAGAAACTGTGGGGGAGGAAAAAAATCTATATAACAACAGTTTAAGTATTATATTAACAATATTGTTTTTTATGGTCTTCTGTTCATTGTTTTGGAGCCAAACCACTATGTTGGTTAAAAGAAAAGACTAAATTCTGCCTAAAATGTACATGGAATTTGAAATCAATTCCACTAAAGTTACAGATCTTTGAGATCGGGAAAAATGTGCTTCATAAATGATCTTCTAATGCAAAAGTTTAAAGTCAAAATTTATTTATTTAATCAAACATTTATCTTTTTTATTGGCAATGGCAATTTTATTTATATAGCACAGTTCATTAAATGCAAACTCAATCTGTTTAACACAGAAGGTAAAAAAGAAAACTAGTGTTGGTTTACAATGCCTTAAGGCAGTGAAAACAGCAAAATAGAATTAAAACATTTGAAAAAAAAAAAACACCCAAACAAACACCTATTGAGGAAGTCCTGTTTGAATAAAAAGGTTATGGTTTTAAATGCATGCAAAGATGTAACTGCTCTTAGGTGAGCAGGCAGTTTTTTCCAAAGAACACGACCACAATAACTAAAATCACCCTCAGCTTACTTAGATTCGATTCTAGGAACAGTTAAAAGATCTGCATCTGATGACCTCCGAGGTCTGACTGACTATTGCTACCTAAACACCACATCACTTTTCCAAACCATTCACAACATTTACACAAGTACTATTTTAGAATAGAGCTCAAAGTTTTACCTAAGTTCCATTTTTTAAATATACTTTAATTAGCAGGAGTATAGTGTTCAAGTACTTCATGCAGCACCATCAACGTTTTTTAATTACCTCTGTGTCTGTGGGACCGGCCTTAGCCTCAGGGTGAAACTGGGCTGTGAAAACAGGTTTAGTGCTGTGCATGATCCCCTGGAAATTGTGAAATGAAAATTATGAAATTATGTATATATTTAAAAAAATAAAAGATACATCATGTATGTACTGTTAGCATTTCAAAAATAAGTGCATCTTTCCAAAACATTAGTGTGAACATCATACAGCCCTGTATTTGCTTCAGTTATTATTATAAAAGAATTTATTTTTTATTTTTTTATAGCCAAAGCCTAGAAAAAAAAAATGTCCTGTTAAAGACTGAATATTCACATAGACTGAAATCAACCTCATTGGTGCCATCATTTGCGTTGATGAAAAGCGGGCCCCACCCTGGGGGCAGGGACTTGCTGTCTATGCCATAACCGTGGTTCTGTGCGGTAATGAAGGCCTGGCCCGTCATCACATTCAACACCGGCTGGTTCTGGCCTCTGGGGACCCACAGAAATGAATAAAACACATCATCTATTTCATTACATTTTCTGTAGGACAGGTTACACTTTAAATTATAAATAAAATAAAATAACATAACATAACGAGAACTATACTTGTGTCCACGGAGACTGAAATCTTTGTCTGAATGCAGAGCATATACAGTACGCTGTGTCATATTTATGATTGGCTGTTAAATTGTTTACCTGTTGCCCATAGGTAGTTTGTATGACTTGGCTCCTGCTGCAAGGGCAGTGATCTGATTGCCCATACAGATCCCAAATACTGGCTGGGGACGATCGCTCTCCAGCACCTTCACAAAAAAATATTATTACCAAGATAATGATTAAGCTATAAACACAGTTATGGAAAAAAAAAATTGTTGAAACAAATAATTCCAAATATTAAATATTAGGCATAGATATAATGCTCTGCAACAATTTTAGTTCCTTGTTATACCTGCAAATCCATAAATCAATACTCAAGTCTCTCAGTGGCCATAAACATTTCTGAATCATCTTACCTTGTGCACATTATTGATGAGTGTCTTGGCCAGAGATGGATCTCCTGGTCCATTAGATATGAACAGGCCATCATAGTCTAGACTAAGCAAGTCCTGGTCCCATGGCACTAGGTGAACTTCTGCACCTCGCTGCACAAAAACACATATGTAGTCATTCTGTAATCTTCTGCGTATACTTAAAATATCAAATGAACGTAAAATCAAAGTAGCAGAAGATGACATTCATTTTATCCCTGTAGTTGTAAAGATAACTGCAGACAACACCAAATGGATGAATGTCATAATGAGAGCTCTGACTTTTATGGTTTAAAATCTCCAAGCATGTAAAACAATGATAATCTAACTCTGTTATTTAAAAAAATAGAATGAATACTGCAAAAAACAGAACAAAAATAGAACATAGAGAAGGGTCAACACTGAATGTAAGGAAAGCAAATTTATCCATCTATAGTTAAACTTTTTTTAAGTTAATGTTATAACCAATTATAAGCCAATATCAGCGTTAGAACAACAAGTCATTAACTTGGAGCACAAACATGATGAAAACCCACTCTCTTATCTCCATGCCACAAACAAATTTTACATTTCTGGAGCTCATTAGGCCCAGATTTACTTTCTCAAAATTTCTAGGTCAGGTTGCAGAAAGCGTGTAACAGAGCATTGACTTTTTTATTCTGTGTTTATGCAGAGAAGGTCATTTGGGGCCAAGTCACAAAAACAAGATCTCCAAGTGTAGAATCCAAATGTAACGCACACAATCCAACAAGGATGTTTCACGCAACTCTCACCTTAACCAGCAGTCGAATTATGTTATGTTTAATGCCACAGTCGACAGCCACCACTTTAATTGGGTTGCCTCTTCCAAAAACTCTGACTTCCTGGTGAGTTAGGGGAAGAGAAGAGGTTAGTACCATTTCAAAATATTTGTAAACAAAAGGAATTTTTAATCTGATATTATTGTTAAATAAAAAATAACTGGCAGTTGTTACCTTGGTTGAAACTTCTGCTACTAGGTTTTTCTGATTGGGGTCAGTTATGTCAACAGGCTGACCATCAAATTCAATCTTCCCCAAAACTGTTCCCTTAAGAGAAACCACAAGCCAAATATATCAGAAACTGACCGACCCATCCATTCATTAAACATGAAAAAGATACTGTCTTTCTGATTGCAGTACCTTATCTCTGATGACTTTGGTCAGCATCCTGGTGTCTATCCCAAACAGCGCAGGAACCTTTTGAGGAGGGTAAGATTTACATTAACATTAAAGCCATATTCATCATTCATACATTCTCACATCAGGAGCTGCTCATTTGAAATCCAACCTTCTCTTCTTGCAGCCATTGACCCAGAGACTTCACAGAGTTCCAGTGGCTGTACTCGTGGCTGTAGTCTTGAACCAGTAGACCAGATACCTAGAGGAACCAAAACATTGTATTAGCCTTAGAAAAAAGGAAAGAAGTCCAATTTAAAACCCCTCCAGTCTATTAACTGCAGTTACACACAGTTTTAATAAAAAGGTTAGTCAATAACAATAACCATTCTGACCTGATGCTTCAACCACTTAACCCTAGCTTTAATTAAACAAAAATTCAGTGAAGTAAACAAAATAAATAAATTGGAAAATGGAAATGGCCATGCGTGATTTGCAGACACAGTTCAGATAAATGAGTAGTCGGTGTCAACTGCAGTGTTAATTCTTTCTTTGCCGGCAAATTAAAGCAGCTCTAACATGATTCAACATTAACAGCTGACATTGTTACCAGTGAGAAAACTGTGGTGGATTATATGCAGTTAGGTCCAGAAGTATCTGGACAATTTATAGGCTGAAAAGCAAACTGACTGCCTTCTGGCAAGCATTTTCATAACCAAGTGAAGCCGTGCACAAAGCCAAGCACATAAAGGATCCAGAGGTGAATTTAGTAGCCATTCACTGTAAATCTCAATTTGAGGAACAAAGAGATGCCAATCCAATTTAAGGAGGCCTTCATGAGGTTGAGATATATCAAAAACTTTAGGAGTGACCAAAAATAATAATCTGGTACATTCTTAAAAAGAATGAATGCACTGACCAGCTTAGCAACCCCAGAAAGCTTCAAAAATTGAATGACCACAAAATTACATTTTTCGCTTGATTAAGAAAAACCTTTCACATCTATGGCTTGGTATGTCATCAATCATTGAGGTATATCATTGTTAAAGTCTACAATCAAGAGATGTCCTCAAGAATGTAAATAAAGAGTTTATAACAAGGTGCAAACCACTGGTTACACTTAACAGGAAGGCCAGATAAGACTTCGAAAAAAAAACCTTCCCACGCTCTTTTGGCAGGTGGGGAAAAAAACAATTTAGGCAGCTGAAACCAAGATTAACTTGTAACAGAAAGTTGGGAAGCAAAAAGTATGAAGAAGAAAAGAAACGTCTCATGATCCAATATACCACATCAGCTGTCAAATATGGTGGAGGGCATCTTATGGGCATGTATGGCTGGAGCGCCTATAATGGATGGGTCCACTAGTTGGATTGGCTATACCATCTGCTCGTATTAGCAAAATACTTCAAAACTGATCACACAGTACTTCCAAGTGCAAACGGATAACGAGCCAAGCATACTGCGCACGCATCCCAAGAGTTTCTCTAGACAAAAAAGAAAAAAAGTGATATTCTCCAACTGCAAAGTCACCTGATATTAACTCAACAGAGCATGCTATTCAGTTACTAACTACAAAACTGAAGGCAGAGAGAGACACATAAACAAGCAGCAGCTGAAGGCAGCTGCAGTAAAGGCCTAACAGAGCATTTCAGGGGAGAAAATAGTATTTGTCTGTATTAGTCTGGTGATGCCCATGGGTTCTAAACTTGAGGCAGGCATTGTTTACACTGGATTTCTATCCAATTATTAAAAACAAAAGAATGACACATAAAAGCTTGTACAGTCACAGATAATTACTCAATGTAATGGAATATGAAGACACGTTTGTAAGACAAGGTAGGAATGAGCCACACCTTAGTCACCTACCTGAATGTGTTCTGACTCTACATGTTTTCTCAGGCCTAGCTCATCCAGTTCATCTGTATTTGGCACACCATAGTTCCCTACAATTGGATATGTCAGTGTCAGTATTTGACCTCTATAACTTGGGTCGGTCAGGGCCTCTGGATACCTAAAGTAGAAAAACAATAGAAACATTTTGTAAAGATTTGTACTGAGGTGATTTATTGGTTTGAGATGCACTTAATGCACTTAAACTCACACTTCTATTTAAAACTAAATAAATGCAACTGTGATGCAAAGGTTATCAAATTAAAAGCAATTTTTATGTCATATGTCAATGCCCTTGTTTTTCTTCAAATACGACCTGTAATTGTTGAAGTGTGCCATGCAAAAAATAAATAAATAATTAAAATCTAAAAAACAGTGTTATAATTTCAGTCAGCATTTCTCCTTCTTACCCCACAAGACCAGTATTGAAGACCAGCTCTCCAGCTACAGAGGCATCATGCCCAAAAGAAATCCCTTTCATCCTGGTGCCATCCTCCAAGACCAGGTGGGCTGTCTGGGCCTGGGAGTTAAAAGTAAAGTAAAAAATAATAATTCACACCTAAAAATAATATATTCTCTTTTTATTAAGCGACTTTGGAAGAACCAAAGGAAAGACTTTGAAATAGATGTGCTGTAGATTTTGAGTTTGGATGCAGTGGCAACCAGTGACGCTCTGGGACATCATGCTGAACCTGCAGGCCTGTGTGAATTGTACTGTGAATGCTGAGACAGACAAATCTGTTTTTCTGTTGTGTAGGAGTGAGGGAGTGCATCGGTATACTGTCTAAGACAGAGAGACAGAGCTGCATAGATTAATAAAGAGGCTGGAGTGATGCACCATGACCTCCAGACAGTGGCCATCAGGAAAACAGTGACCAATATTACTCGTACTCGTCACAGATACAGAAAGATTAGCATACCACCGATTTATTCACTGCATTTAGATCTAAAAAATGTAATTTTGACGCATTAATTTACTAGTGTTATTTAGCAAATGAATGCATGTCATTTTTTTAAAAAAAACTAATACTTTCTCTACCACAACCCTGACTCGAATCAAATAAAATCCTCGCCTTTTCCATGAATGTCGCAATCAGAGATCATCTTAAGCATGATGCAACACTCCTTCTGATTTACACGTTACGCACAGTTCTGCAGCTGTTTGCCACTTTAGACGAGACGGGAATGTGAATATCTCACCCACTTACAATATCTCATTTTACAACTTCTTTTACGAATTGTCACTCTAAAAATTTCCCTCGTCCATGACCGTTCCAATCTGCCCTGAAAAATCAGCCAATATACTAAAATGTTTCATAATGACAAAAGTCAAGCTCTACGACAAATACCTTAGCGTGTTTCATACAAACGAATACAACCATGTGTGTATTCGGCGTATGCAAAGCATGCCTGACGCCATTTATTTTAATACACTTGCAGTTTCCCCCCCCCCCAATCTGGCGGCACGGATTCCCATTTACCAGCCACCATGTGGATCAATTGTTGTTTATAAACTTCAGCAATTTTTTTTTGAAGTTCAACGGCAGAATGATGTAAATTACTTCCAGCAAGATCTTTAAAACAGTTCACTTGCATTTATCGCAGACAACAACCCTTATCGGTCACACTTCCGTTTTCTTACCTTGACACTAAAAAGTTTTGCAGTTTGAAGTCTCAGGCAGCCTGCGTTTCCCACTTTTCTGCCTAACACGCATCCTTGTCTCAAAGATTTCACAACGCTGACAGCTTGAAGAATTTTTGCCATATTAACCTAAAAGCAGACTTTTAGTAAGACGGAGCAGACGTGATTGAGAAGCTACCCGTTATAACAAATAACTGAGGGGGAAAAGTGTGAGCGCATGTAAGCTTTCCCTCGTGTCCACGCCGCAGTATTGTGGTATAAGCAAGTGAGCGTTTGAAACGTTGATCTGGATTCCCCGGTGGGGAATTGTTGAAGCGCACGGTGTTTAGGGCCTCGGGAAAGCATGCAAGAATGAATTTAGAAGTCGCATGTGTTTAAATTCCGAAACACGGGTAAAGTGATCACATCCCAGCAAACAAAGTTGCTACCTCTGAAAAAAAAAAAAAGAGTTGACTAAAATGGTTGTCGTTCCTAAACAGTTGATGCAATAATCTTGTTTAACCTGTTGTTGAATTGATGACCGATATCACAGTATTGATATTGTGATTTTAAATGTCCAGATGTTAAATGTCCAAATATTTATGGGCCTAATTGTTTATGCATACTTTTTAATACCTCTGAATCCGTCATTTTTATCTAATTGAAATTCAAAACAATCACTATCACAGCAAATACAAGCTACAACACAGAGGTGTACTTACTGAATGCAAGGAAATCTAAAAACACGTGACCTCTGAACCATTCAATTTGGGATCAAGGCCACACCTTACTTACCTCGCTGGATGCACTGTGAAATGTCCAAAAATATATTTTGAATTGGCTTTAATTGATTTGAAAGAATAAAGGAACACTAATTCTTTTCATTCTCTCCTGAGATAGTCTTTACTCTTGTATTAACCATTTCTGTCATTATAACTGTTAAAATGGTTTTATGATCTGCTGTCCCTTGGGGTAACCGCTCAAGGTTTCACTGGGGATACATCCATAGATCTGCATGTCTCTTTTTGAACCACACATTTCTTTTGAGACCTTTTGAAAAGTAGAGCCAAACGAAATGAGGTCCATTATCTCAATATGAGAGAGGAGGGGCACAAAGAGAAAAAAAATGTTGTGAAGGATTAGTACATTTCTAAGTGTTTAGAAATGTAGCTCTGTGGTGTATCAGTGTGACTTAACCTGTAAACTATATAATCACAGTCACCTGTTGGTTTACAAATAAGCTGACCTTAGATGTTGCTTTTGTTTTAATTTTTTGGTCGTGTTTTAACATTATTATAGAGACTAACTTCAAGCTAGAAAAACAGGCTTTTGACATTTTTTTTCTTAGATTCTGTTTTTAGTTGAAGTTAGAATGGAAAAAAAAAACAACTCTAGCCTAAACTGACTTTTTTTTTAAAAAATGCCTACACACAAGACATTTGTGATTAAATGCACACCCTGCATTTTAGAACATTAAACACAGACAGAGCTAAAAAAAAAAAAAAATGCATTTCCACTGGGAATAAATGTGCCCACTTATAGCAAACTTTTGTATAGTGCTTTCTGTGCAACAAACTCTATACAACATTTTCTTTGAGGCCAATTGCCTGCAAAAAAAAAAGAAGAGGAAAACTGACCATGGAGTGGCTGCATGGTGGTAGGATTAGAGTGTACTGTGTATTTGCTGATCACTGCAAGACTGGTCCTCTGTGGAGCTGTCTGACTGCCACTCTGCTGTGTTCAGCAGTCTGAACAAAGTGGGTGTGAGTACTAGGAAGTGTTTAGATCAGGAAATACCTCCACACTCCAGAAATTGGACTTGGAACAATAGCCTGTGCTTTATAGTTAACTTTGTTGCCATGTGCCAGTCTTTAGCATTTTAAAAAAAGTGATCTGGTGCAATGTACCATTGCATTGTACATATGTACCACATTTCCTATGCTGAAGCTTACTTTGTTTTTATTTTTATATATTTTAGTTCTATGCTTTGTGTGTAGATCCTTTCTATTTGACCAAACTACCCTCCTCTCCCTCCAAACCATAATCATTTCCCCAATCAAAATGAACCCAGTGCTCTCCTTCTGTAGATCTGTGGAACACTGCTGACATCCAGTGGCAGTTGTTGTACAAGAGCTGCAGAGGGATCTTGTGTCACTGAATAGTGTTACAGCAGCTCAGTGAGCGGATACACTTGATGTGCAGATTTGCAGCTCTCTGCAAATGTATGTGTGTGTATATGCATAAGTAAAAGTAACACCTTAGCTCTTAGTGTGTTGTAAAAGCTATGACAGCTTTATAGTTAAAACAACAACTAAATTTAAGTCTTTATATAGAGGACATGTCTTTTTATGTAATAAAGGATGTGATGCATAGTCTCAGTTTATACTGGTGTCTAAACCTCACTTAATACCATTACAGTTTTTTTAAAAGGTTGATGCTGTAATCCAGTGTGGTGGACTTTAACAATTATCAGGGATTTAAAAGGTGGGTTTCATGTTTCATTTCATTTTCTTTTCAGTTCGGTTTTATTTATATAGCATCAAATCACAACAACAGTCACTTCACAGGAACTCAAGCTTCTGTCTCTCTATAGTCAGACTGTTAAGTCAGACTGATTATTTCTGTGATTGTGCTGTAGCTTATGCAGTAGTTTACATACTGCTTCAAAGCATCCACACAATTGAGATCGTGTTTCTCTTTATTATTGTGTGGATGCTTTGAAGCATCCACACAATTGAGATCGTGTTTCTCTTTATTATTGTGTGGATGCTTTGAAGCATCCACACAATTGAGATCCTGTTTCTCTTTATTCTTTATTATTATTCCAGTTGCTCCGTTTTTTGCTGTTTTTTGGAACTTAACCACGTCCACAGTTTTTGTGCTATTTTCACCGTTCAAATTTTAAAATATTCTGCTATTTCTGCTAATTCCAGCTATATCTTTTGGTATTTCTAACATCTATACTTTTTGCAATATTAATTTTTTTATGCAATTTTTTTGCCCATTGAAATGAATGGGAACAAGTCATGTGACCTAGAGTGGATCACTCAAAAGTTTGAATCTGTTCTTCATGTCCAAACAAATGCTTCTTAATCGCTCAATTTTCACTCCATCCACACAAATTATACATCAAAACGTAGGTATTTTTGTTGGCTTTCAGAAAATGTCACCGTCATTATTGTGAGACCTACCG